>JAQGBZ010000101.1:0-191430 GCA_034687125.1 Neelides folsomi
GTGGAGGACATGGAAAAGCGCCTCGTCGGGCCCCGTCCTATCCATCGCGTTCCAAAGTTCGCGCTTTCTCAAAGAAATGTAGCTGTCGTTTATTTATGCTTTGACCAAATCAGTTTTTAGTTTGTTTCATTGTAGATGGATATATTTAACATAAATCGCCTATGTTTAAAGATTTTTATCTTTAATCACATTAAAATGGTTGCCCATTAATAAAAGAAAGATACTCCTTGTATATATGGTACAATTTACCGATTTGCCTTTCTCGTTTTAAAGGTTAAAAATATAAAAAATACTTAAACGAAATTACCTGCAACTTACTGGTCCTAATGGCTTGAGCTCACTAAAGCTTCTATTGATGCTCTCGAGAAAAAATATCTCGTATCTTATTTAGTAGCATCGTTTTACCATTTAACACTTATTAAATATATGTAATGGTTACGCGGCATGGCGAACAAAAGTGAAAGTCCATATAAGTACTTCTGCTCTAAAAGGAACATGTTTATTTTATACTGACTTCACCAATTGCGTTCTTTATTATAATAGATGAATGCATTAACATAATTATTTATTTAAACTTCTACTCCCGAGTAGTGTATAAATACATTAAATTAATCCCATTTATCTGTCTGTGGTACAGAGCGCCTACTGAAGAAGCGTAGAATCAGACAAAGCTTAAATATTGAACATTAACTTTTTCAAATAGTTTTTGATATCATTTGATGTCCCTCCAATTTATGATCGTGGAAATTAGAAATATTTTTTAATCTAAAGTAATGTTATTTATTTTAATCAACTTACCCATCGGATCTGAGAGAGACATTGTCGGGGCTTCCTTTCTTTTTTGAACACAAGTTCCCCATTTTATTTGGATTTAATTTTCAGACGGATTAAATAAGAGATCGGTGTATTTCATATTGAGTCTATAATGACTCTTAATTGGGAATGTTCGCACATTAGAACTTTATTTCATCGGACAAATCCAGTCATAAATAATATTTTTGATGGTTAAATTCAGAACATTTATTTTCTTTCATTTCCGTGATCCAAGTACAGATAGAGATTTGGATCAAGTTCCATTTCTTTTACTTGATATTATTTTTTTCTCATGTCCTGCAATTCAAAAGGTCAACATTAAAAACATGTTTTAATTTTTTAATAAAGGCTATCGTTATGTACAAAACCAGAACAAAAACATAACTAGTATAGATAAATAGTATAGCACATTTTGTATTATATTATATTCAAACTTTTATTCTGATTTAAGATTAAAAGGGATAATATGCATAAGGTTGAATTTTGGAAATGATTTTGCAAACCAAAAGATTTCTCAACAATACTTTTATTATAATGGAAGATTTAATAGGAGGCCATCACTCAAGTTCATTTCTTGCCTTGGGAATCAATGGAATTGGATGGGAAATTATGGGAAATTGAAGCCGGAGGAAGAATCCAGTGAAAAGAGAGTGGGAGGAATGAAAAGAGAAATATAATGTAAGACCAGATGATGAGATTCAAAAGAAATGACTTGTGGAATTGGATCCTTTTCTCCTTTCATTTAATACTCTTTTTGATTGAAAATTTATTAGAATTTTGAGAGAAAGTTAAGTAAAAATTCAAATTCATCTGGTAGGAGTCTTCAATGTAAATAAACCATGTACTGATAGAATAGGTAAAAGTTCAATTGTTAATAAGAGTCATATTGATTGTATTTGCTTAGCTCAAATAAACCGAGAAAGCTAAACCATGCAAGGATATGGATAAACTATAATTCCATTTTGAAAAGTTGTTTTTAAGGAATGATTGAAAGGAATCAACTTCAATTTCATTAGGCATACAAAGATTACTTACAATATACAATATGCCTTTGTCTCATACTTTATTATATTATATGTAAATTTAGAGAATGACTCATAAAATAGATTGTACTCGTACATTGATTGTATTTACATTAGATTATTTTTCTTGAGCTCAAAAAATTAGTGACAATTGACTGTTGTAATAATACAATTTATTATAGCAAATTAAATAGTTCTTTTACCTTATGAATTGTAGATTTTATTCGTCAGAATACATAAGTCACTTTATAATATGAAAGCAATGAAGCCACTTTATAAATTAATTTTCACAATTACAGATATAATAAACAAATAGATTTCCGGAAACACTACTTAACACATAATTCAATAAGTGTGCATGACTTAGCAGACAATGATAAATCGAGTACTTTGAGTTTTCAATTATCTTCCAATGCGTAATAAGTGAATAAGCAAGGCAAGTTCACACTCGAGAAGTGGAGATAAAAGGTAAACGTTCCACATGTGATGTGATGTAAAATGCTACACAAAGGCACGAAGAGAATGGAACTGACAAGAAGAGAACACGGCGAAACAGATGATGAAGATTTTTTCAACGGGAAAGTTTTGAAGAATTCAAGGGTAAATTTTTACTTTGATTACGGGACCTTGCCCGACCTTCAATTTCTCTTCGGATCGCAGAACATGGCCCGGGCCTTTGATGGGAATAAGGGGTCTTGGTAAGAAGGGCCTTTGAGGTATTTATAAGTGAGGAGATTTCAATAATCGATGGTAGGTGCGATCCAAATATAGGCCCACTGCATTCCTAGGGAGGGTAGGGAGCCATGAGGATCTGGGCAGAGTGGAAGGAGCAGACTGTGTGAACGAGGACGGGGCTCTCGCACCCGCTCCCCAATCGATGGCCCTCCCACCGAAACCCGCACCCACCCGCCTACCCTACCCGGATACACACACTCCTCCCGGATACAAACAGACACCACGCGAGACTCAGAATCTTCATTGGGGGAATTGACTCTCATTCTCCCCACATCTTCACCTCATTATTGTGGATCATTAGGAAAGACTCTTTCATTTGCTCACTTTCTCAAACTTCGCCAATAATTTTGACATTAGAATAAAGAGTGCAACATCTTTATTATACCTTCTTTAATTGCTTTCATTTCCTCTCTCTCAAACTATGAATACTTTTATATATAATTTATCGTAGAGTTAATATTCAGGGTATCAATCTTATACTGTAAAAATTGCGTAAGAACTCCAAGATTGTACTATAAGGTTGGTTATATACAAATAAAGTGAAACAAAGCTATTCAATTTACTTCATTGTTAAAATATAACTAAATATGATATTTTTATAAAGTATAAATATCAAGCTAGTATAAATATTTTACAATCTTTTTAAAGCTTTTTGATGAGAAGTAATGAAAATGAAACAGTAGGTTTATTTAATCAAGGAAGGAGGATTTTTTGAAATGGTAGAAAGTTTGGATTGAAAAACCATAAAAAGCTACAATGACATAGTTAAGTTATACGATCATGCTTTTAAAAAAGATTATATTATTACATGCGGATCAAATAGGTAATATTTTTTTTTGAGCTTGAGCCTCAAGGGCCGTCCAAGGGGGTACTTAGATCGTGTTGCAATCAAAAGTGGGCCGCCCTAGTTTAATCCACGAGGAAGGTGGCCGTCGTCGCGAGGCGTTAGACGTCAGCCGCCCGGTTGACGTCAGACCCTGCGTCAGCGGCCTCCCGGCACACCTAATTGCCCGACTCCCAAAAAGCCCACCCGGCACTCGTAAAATCCACGGACCCTCCTCGCACAAATCTCCGGACATTCAAATGGAAATCTTTCATTAACTTTCTTCTCAATTACTTAAATAACACTTTCGATCATCCATGTCCATTTCTCGGACTTTCACTATGCATAGCGAAAGAGCATACATACAAATATGTAATACATAATAGCTATAGTATGTACGCCATTATTTATTAAGGCATAAAGTTCAAAGTTTTTCATATAGAGATATATTTAATAATAAACTAAACACAGCCTGTTTCATTTATTACAACTTGACCCGAAAGAGCAAGAGCCATGGTGTGTGGCATATTTGATATTTGGCATTGAACCTAAATTAAAATAATGCGATTTACTGAACAAAACTTTCACTGCATACAGGTAGATTTCCTTCAAAAATATCTTTAACCTTTTACCCTACCATACCGGTATTTATGCATAAATAAAAATATTTTTACACATGTATGGAATTGAACGTAGAGTAAAGTAGATCTGAAGGCATGAGCATTGCATGACTTTAGTGTTCCTATTTCTTAAATATGAGATGCATTCCAATAAATATGAATGTTCACATCCTCTTTCGCATACTGGAGTTAGACTATGATGCTAATAGTTGACTAAACCACTAGTTTAATCTAAATTCTAAATTAATGAAGAAATGAGAAACTTCCAAAAATGAAATTTAATTATTTAGCCTTTACCTGAACTTTGAAAATTGTGTGCTTTTTCTGGAGATAATTACGTTATTGCGCTATTATATGGTTGTATAATAATGCCTTTATGATATTTATATGAATTGTACACTTATGAAATTACAAAATGTTTGAAAAATTTCTATTTTAGAAATAACTTGGAATTCGTAATGCTTTGGTTTGGCCCTTCTTGCTAATTAGATAGGAGAGTTATTAGAAAAAGTCTCTTGAATTACGAGATACCAAACATTTCGAGTTTTCCAAGAATTCATTGCCACTTGTTTTTCTAACGAATATTGAATACGTATTTGATCAACCCAAGAAATGACTAGAATGACAAATTATTATCCAAATTAATTAATAAATGGTACTTTACGTCTCTACTTGTATATCCTGTTTATAGCTGCTGCATTAGTGTGAGATAAAAATTACATTTTGAAAACTAATAACAAGTCATTAATCTAAATAAAAATTACTAACTAACGATTGATGCATACAATATTTAGCAATTTTAAATTGAATAATATATCATACACACAAATATTTAATTGGTTAAAGTTAAAATGATAATAGTAATTTGTATTAAATAATTTCAATATAATATGATATTTACAATAATTAAAGTTCATTTTATAAGATCAGAATTAGAAACAAAGGAATACATTAAAATTATTAAGAACACAATTACTTATAAATGTATAAAAATTCTTGAGTAATTTTGCTTCAGTCGCTCTATAATAATATGTCTGGAGTCCGGATAAATTGAAAATCCTATTAAACAATAAAAAGTGTAATTAAAAACACGTTTAGATACTTAATAAAATATCTTATTAGGCATACATTATTTAATTATAAAAATTAATTGGATTAATTTATTGAATTGAATTGAAAACTTACAAAATAATAAAATAGTTTAATCCTCTGGCTTTTCAGGAGGTGGACCGCATGGTTGAAGCATCTTTTCAATAAGATTGAATTTGACCCGAGCTTTTGATTCATTCTCAGTGAGGGCCATGTAGTTCATGAGGTCAAAGTGTCCAAGGTATGATGCGAAGGTGTCACGATGTTGATTGGTGAGCCATTCTTGTTTCGCTGAATCTGCATGTCCAGTTCCAATGTACTTCGACTGCAAATGCTCCAGTTGACTGTGAATGTTGTATCGTTCCCCTCCACCACCTCCAGGACCAGCCGTCGCCATATTTAATTGTGATTAATGCCTTTTAAATATTAAAATAATGTCCGGCTTTGCTTTTAGTTTTTCAGTTGTCGAACCGAATTTTAAAACTTGCCTCTTTTCTTTTCCACCTCGAGCACCTGAGAGTTGTCAGAAAACATTGATGTAATTTGAAGTATTATAGCATAAGAAAAACCAAGTAAGGTTGTATGATCGGCCCGATCCTTCTTCATTTAGAATTCCGTGGATAAAAGAAGGCTGCACTTCTTCAAGATCTGCGAATAATAAAACTTTTCTGCAAATAAAATAAATAAATTTTAAAATGGCTGGGGTCATTGCAAGAGCTGCCTTTGCCGTTTCAAAGAGACCACAACTCTTAGTAACTGCCGTTCGTGGAAAGCAGAAGAGTAAGTACACCCATCATACCCTTTTCCTATACTTGATCAACCAAGTTAAATAATCGGCAATATTTAATGATTTTAATCATGTTTATTCGCATATTCGATCAATAATTGTGATTTGATTATTTTTAGTGATGCCTGATTCATTGGAGCATGCTACCGGTCTTGAAAGAAAAGAATTGGAAGCTTTAGCGCGAGGAAATAGCGTAAGTTACACAATAACAATTTGCGACCTGATTAACCCATTTAGGCCGTTGCGTTTATTTTTAAAAATTCTGTAAATGAAATTCGACAAGTTACAAAAATGATTTTTATATTGATTGATTTATTCAAACGGATTGATTTTTAATCAAAAATTATTATTATTTAGGATCCATTCAACATTCAAACCATTAAGAGGGGCCCGAGCACAAAGGACAATCCTACTCTCGTCCCATCGTTTTACAATGAGCGAATGATCGGGTGCATTTGTCACGAGGACGCTTTTTACATCAGTTACATGTGGCTCTACAAGGGAGAACAGAGGCGATGTGAATGCGGCAACTGGTTCAAGCTCACCGAGGCAAAAGACCCCTTCGACTTTTCAAAGTAAAAAGTATGAATTCCTCGCAGTCAAGACTAGATGCCCATTCGTGTAAAAATTACTAAATTGTAAATCAACGTACATTAGTTTCCATTTATGAACCTTGTTAACGAGAGGACTTAAGGTTCCTTCTTCGAAGGCTATGCCATTATTTAATTGTAATATCTATAAAGCTTCAACGGCGAAATGAGAAATAAATTAAAATCTTTACAATATTCAAAGTGAAAGCTAATCATTTTGATATCATGAAGCATTTTAAATATCGATAAATAGTTTTAATAGAATAGTATTTAATAAAAGTATAATATAATTTTAGTGGTTAATTTGAATGCAAAAGTTTAAATAATAAGAATGAGATAATAACGTTAATTCAAATCTTGAATTTTAAATGAGCATTAACGGGAATATTTTAGTTCTATTATTATTCAATGTGATACTTGTAAAAGAATTTTAATTATCAATTAATACTTTTAATGGATTTTCAGTTTGCTTGTTTTATGTAAATCCTATAATCTTTTAGTTTAAAGTCCAAAAGAGTATTAAACTCATCGTTTTCTAATTCCCTCCAGCTATTTACAGGAGAGAAATTTCAATCGCTAATTATTTGGAAGAATTTATGATGCCGAAATCAAAGAAAGGATTTCTGCAAGGTTCACCGTGTGTTTTTAATGTTATGACTCTTATAAGTGTTTCCATTATTCCAGGTCCGCTTACTGTTTGCCTTGAGTCTGCAACACGAGCTTGTGCGTACAGATTAATAGCACTACCAAACACTGAACATGGTTTCATGAGGGGAAGTTTGGATAAATAATTAAATAAGTAAATTGTTTAGACGGGCGGACGAAGTGAGAAGACGCCATCTGAAACGAGATTGTCCGGCAGTCCGAGAGATCCTCTCGGTGAACATGGAAGTTTCGGTTGAGCTCCGGTCGGATTCGGCAGACGAGATCCGCTGGTGGAGGAAGGAGGGTCCGTCCCTCCGCTCTCCGTAATATTTTCCTTTTTCAAAGGATCCTGCCAAGTAAAGGTAGATTGCATTCACTTAGCTCCTAATTGCTCCCCCGTACCTCTTCTCACCTCCTTCTCTCATCTGTTTCCTATCCATTCTCATTCAGTCCCAATCGACTTCAATTTTATTTACAACTCCTTTCTTTCAACTTCCTCCTGTCTTTCTTTTCGAATTAAACATTTCAGTGACTTTTTTTCAAAAAACATACTTTACTCAATATCAGTATTAAAGGAGTATTATTTTTAATAATTCATATTGTGCTAAAAAGTTTTAACAAAAAATCATCTTTGACCAATTTTGGTCGTAATGGGTCTTTAATTGGTTTTCTCTCGCGATTAAGTAATAATTTAATTTGTTAGCGAAATTCAATTATTAACTTATCTCATAGTCATTCATGGTGTAGGGGAGCAATTTGCTTGATTACTTTTTATTTGCATTTGTAGAAATCGATTAAAGGTGACTTTGGAATAGGGAATCTGGACCAATAGGATAAAATGTAATTTGAAGAAGGTCGTAAATTTATGAAGAGGAATGATTTGTGATCCTGGATCTATATTCGAGAGAAGCTCAAGTTTACACACTTAACCTTCATTCTTCAAGATTAAGGTGAGCCTTTCATATGTGTACCTTCTATTGAAATTCAAAATCATGGTTTTAGTCATATTTCCGATTGAATTCCTGGGTGGAGTATTGATTGAATTTAGGAATTAAAAGGAAGGGTAGATCATTGATTCTCTTTATCACAGCATCGGCATCTGTCCTTGTCAGGCGCCTTAAGGTGGAAGAATTAGGATTGGGGGGAGAATATTTTATTAGTCGAGTCAATGAGGCGCATAAAGGTCTTTGAATTAAAGCTTCCCCAAGAATACTTCCGATGTAAATATTTTATACGAGAGGTACACAAGGTTCCTTCAAGTTTTCGTCTTCATCCCATAATCCTTTATAATTTCAACACTCAAAAGTGGTGAAAATGTGTTTGATGAAGTGGAATTAAAATCTCCTATATGGTGGTACACAATGTCGTATGGTATATGCTGTCATGTTAAATAGGTGTAGAGTTTAAGACGTGTTGAAGTATGAAGATTGCTTTTGGGACTGACTGACTCTTAATTGAATTTATCGTGGAGAGGACTTCATTTGATAGCTCTACACTTTGTACCTGCTTGTAATCGGAAAGATAGGGGACAAAGAGGAGATTAAAAGAATTTATTGTATCATTCGTGCAAACAAGGGTGAGTGAGATAACTACACTCCTGAATAAATATTAAAGTTACAAGAGATACAAATGGACAGTAAATGATTGTGTACCAAAACTATATTATGTACGTATTCAGACAGTTTATATAGACTTTTCTTTAAATATTTATACATGCATTAAGTATGTAAGATAGTCAAACTTAAACAACTTACATTCATATAGGAATACGATAGACCATATTCTATTTACAATATTTTATTACGCCAATTCGGATGTTTAATATACGTATGAGTCGTATTATAATAAAATGGGCTACACATGGTCACATGTTGTAAGAACTAAATTTTGTCAATTCGTTAACACAAAATTCGTTGATGCATGGGAGTAATAAATTGAAATGGTTTAATAAAAGATGAAATTGAAATTCAGGGATGTCGATTCGGTCACGAGTGAGTCCGATGAGTCTTCCAACGAGGAGCTCAGTGGACGTGGAGGATTTGTCCATCCTTGTTCAGGAATTGAGAGGACTTGGATTTGATGCCATCCGGTTTGCCTCCTACAGAACAGCTGCGAAGCTGAGATTCATTCAAAAGAAGTCTCAATGTGAGTTCAATCCACTGGAGCACGTTGATCGAATGATGAATACGGAAATTGTGATTTTGTTAGTCGTCCTACTCGACCTCTGGAACGTGATCGAGGGAGTGAGGGAAAATGGGCTGAATGCATTGGAGCCTTATTCAATCCTCACCGCTGGGAAGTTGGAGTCTCTCGTCTCTTCCCTTTACCTTAACCTGAACAAGCGTCTTCCTTTGGGGCAGCAAGTGGATGTGTCCTCATGTTCCCGATACCTTCTCTCATGGCTCCTCATTGCCTATGACAAGTAAGACACGTGGAATTCACTTAAAATCAATATTCACCTCTTTTTATCTCTCCAATGGAAGTGGCAGTAAAAAATGTATCTCCCAGCTTCTCGACCATTTTGGAGAAAGCGGGGAGATAAAGATAGAGATTTGTTGCTGACTCGGTTTTTTTCCTCCTTTGGGCAGTGAGAACAGTGGGAGGGTTCGAGTCTTCTCCGTCAAGGTTGGGCTCGTAACTCTGTGCAATGGGAAGCTTGTGGATAAGCTTAGATGTGAGTCTCGTTCAATCTCCATATTTTGATCGATAAATGGCTACAACTCTCCCTCCAAACTCTCACATCCCTTTCCCTAGATATATTTTCACAAATCTCTGACTCCAATGGACTGTTGGTTCTTCCGCGGTTCTCGGAGTTTCTTCAGGAGGCCCTTGCCCTTCCAACTATGGTTCTCGAGTCTCCCACGTTTGGGTTCACTGACGGGCTCGCAGCGAGTATATTTGATGGGGTAAGTCTCATCATACTTTAATCTATAGCTATAAGGTCGTAACAATTTCATCTTAGACCAACTCGGCTCAACTCTTATTATGTTTCTTTTACGACTCACAACTTTTCTCATTGTCATTCCGTTTCAGACCAGCAAGACTTCTGTGAATGGTTTTTTGGAAGGGTTGCTTCAAGAACCAGGACCGCCATGCCTCATGTGGCTGCCGCTTCTTCATACGATGGCCGCTGTGGAAGAAGGTAAGACTTTCACTTCAATTTCATTCTATGTGTCACAAAGGGCTTACATTTTAGGCCTACATTGTACAAAAGTACAAACTCTCTTTCTACGCAATATCCATATACAGAAAAAGTTTATTCATATATTTATATAAAAGGAGCCGCTTTCAAAATATTCGTATTGTAGTACTTATAGGCCTAGGCATGTAAACAATACGGATATGTATTTATGCAGGCTTCCCTAACATTGTTGTTTAAACAAACAACTTCTTTCTTGTAGTATGTATGAGTAGAAAGTAGAATAGAAGCATGAACTAGTTTAAATTGAATTTAGGAATTCACTATTCATACTTATATGTATAGTAAATATTTTCATCCCGTTTATGATCCAACAAGTCAATTCTGTTCATATTAAATAAATATTGAACCATTGTTTCTTTTTGGAATAAAAGTAGTTGCATACCTCTAAACATATTTGTTATTTTGAAATATTTGTAAACTATCAATGTCGTTATTGGTATATGTGTTAATATATTTAACATATTTGTTAAGATAGAGTTGTTAGTTTATGTAGTGGGCATAAGGCATATGAAGTAAATTAATGTGGGTTAGGAATGTTTTTATTAGAACTCAGAATGTTTGAATGTCAAAAGCCCCCAGAAATGATTGTCGGGAATGTGGGAGTTTTGGTATTGATAAAGATGTCTTTTGTGACCCTAAGTGAGCCACGGCGTTGGATGCAATGTGTGCCGGCTGGGGAACATCCGCGGATTTCGCTACAAATGCCAGAAATGTGCTAGCTTCAATATGTGCCAAAGCTGTTTTTGGGAAGGGAAATCATCCGAGAGCCACCGAACGGATCATGAAGTGAAGGAGTATTCTTCATCTGTAAGTCATCTTCAACATCGAGTCTGTGGGTGATTGTAAAGAGAGGATTTGTTTAGAAACCCCTGAACCGGAGTTTCCGTAATTCCTTTCGGAAGTCGTTCCGCTGCGTCCCGGAGAAGCCCCGAAAGATGCCGAGGTTCCCTGACCAGCCGGAAAAGCCTCTGAACCTCTCTCACATCGTGTAAGCCTTAATATGGAATGAGTTTTCTCTCTTCTGTCAAGCCCTCTTGGGATCCCTTATTGTAATGAGAAGGTAAACGTGGGGGCTCAAACTCTTCACAATTGAAAAAAGCTCTTTTTCCCTCAATCCACCATCAACTCCCTGGGCTCGGTCTCTTTCTCAATCCTCTCTAGTCAACTTATACCTTCTTTCATCCTCACCTTTCACATCTCTTCTTTCCCTTTATTTTTCATTCTCCTTTCTTGGGAATTTGGGATATTGGGACTCTACGGTGGTTGTTCCTCTTTCCAGCCCTCCATCTCCGCTTCCAGTTCACAATGGGTTTCCACAATACAATGAGCAACTCGACGCTTACTCGGATCAGAAATTGTTCGCTTTCGAAATGGGACATGGCGGGTAAGCCAAGGCTTCTTTCACTAACTTTTCCCAATTTCTACTCGCAAATGGGCTTCATTAACAGATCGCAAATGCTAGTTTGTCCTTTGCAGCTATACATACATCTCTTTATATTAGCCACTCTTGTGAATTTGCCTTTTAAGTGCCTTTTAACTGATGAGAGTGCTACAAGTGTGATTTCCTAATTCCTTTAGTCCTAATAAGCTGGGGAGTGCTAGCTATGCTGACAGCTTAAGTGAGAGTGACGAGGAACACAGACTCATAGCAAGATACACAGCGAGGCTCGCGTCTGAAATGAAATATCCTGTAAGTTACTTTTAAACTAAATAATTAATAGCTTCCCTGTGTTATAAGATGGAACACGAACTTAATGTTAATTCATCAAGAACTTAATAGTTTTTACACGTTATATGTTTAAATAATTGATACATTGAAAGTATCCCGCAATCAATAATTAACGATCATTATTTATTGCACCATTTACATTAAGTACTTAAACAACATTACATTTTTGGATGTGAACATGTTTTGAAATGCTGAAAATTTGGGTGATGTTTTAATAAATTATTTTTCATAATTCAGCCGCCTGGAATGTTTAAGACCTTGCAGGTTCGTTGTCGAGTTTTTACTAAATTACATAATTATTGCGCAAATAATAATTGATTTTTTTGATATAATGTAAATTCTGTTTTGTGGAAATTTTTAGTGTTATTGAATTTTATTTAAATAATACTTTTATTTATCTATTAACATATATTTATGCTACAGATTTTCTTAAAATTGGTTGTTAATTTCTTTTGTGTGAAGTGGAAAATAATAAAAATTCGATCAATGTTTGTTTATGTGAGAAGTAGAATGGTTGTAGTAAATAAGATTTTTTGTGATTACAGCATAGCCGGACGTTGTCTCAGACTAGCATGAGCTTTTATGACACGGCGCAATCCCAGAGGGAACTGATCGGAGTCCTCGAGGCCCGAAACCGGGAAATCGCAAGGGAAATCGCGAAGCTCAGGTAACGACTTTAAACGATCCAGAACCACATGCTGACATGCATATTTCAGGGCTCAGCAGGAACTCGAGTTTCTCAATGCACCTGAAGAACCATTCGAAGAGCTCGAAGCACTTCGATACCACAGATCTGAACTGGAGGATAAACTAAATTCTCTACAGGATTCTAGAAATCATTTAATGGGTCAACTTGAAGGGTTAATGAGACTTCTTAAGGTGAAAAAAATAACAAGTTTGCATATTAAAAAGTTTTTAGTTACTGCTACATTAAATTATATTAGTTTTTAGTTATGTGCGATTTTGTATTTTCTCAAAATTAAACTTTGTTAAAATTAATTAAAACTTTATAGACACAACAAATGACACCAAAATCAACTCCAACTTCTTCTCCTCGTTCAGCGAAATCTCCACCACTTTCAATTTACAGTGGACCAATAACAATTCATCGTTCGGCTCCTGTGACTCCACATCATCATCCACAAATTGACTTTGGTTCTTTTACCTCCGATCTTCGGAGTGCTTTCAATAATGACTTTGACTATCGATACGGGTCCTCTGAGCAAGTCGGCGGATCAGGATCGAATACTGGATCTAGGAGTTTGAGGAACGATCTTCTCTTAGCTGCCGATTCAGTCACGAACGCCATGTCGAGCCTCGTCAAAGAACTCAATTCAGGTGAGAAGACAATTAAAGTTGTATTAAAAAAATATCAGGATTTGGCCTGGATGGGAAACAGGATCCGACGAGGAAGGAGAAGGAGGGATTATGAAGCCACTTGACTTTTCTCCTGAGGAGGAAACAAATGGTGGGCTTAAGCAGCTGAAATACAAAACCCGTCCTGGTCTCAACGGAGACTCGGACGGAGAAGTTACGAGACGGGGTTTGAACCTCAACCTCTCCCAACCACATTTCCAGAACAAGCTCTATGGGAAAAGCGGGATGAAGAACCATATGGGCAATTCATTTGATCCTTCTAAGGTAAACACTCTCAAGGCTTTCAAACTCTGCAGTTTCCGTGCTCAAACCACTTAAAAGAAAAAAGATAGATTAGAGGAATTCTTTTAAGATTTCTCAAGATTCGAGTCCGTATTCAGAAAGATTGTTTATTTTAGGGCCCTGATATTCCACGGCGGATGGGGGATATTGGAATTGTGGGAGGGAGTGAAGAGTTTACAAACAATAAAACCGATGATGAAGATTCTCTTTTGAGATCTGAGGATGAAAGCGGAAGCACAGACTGGGAAGACGGACTCAAGCGGAACGTCAATCATCAGTAGAATCTCTCATATGTAATGGTAGTGTAGAGAGTGATTCAGGGTCGAGCACAATATTAATAGAAATGAGACCCTTGTAGATTCCACACAGTTCAAAGACAGAAATTTTGAAATTCTAATACATTCTTTTTACTCGAGAAAACTTTTTATTGTGAGTAGAAGGCTAATATAAAATTTAATGACTAATATTGAGTGTTTAATACCTGTAGTTAAACTTGAGAGAATTTACAAAATGTCTTCGTTAATTGTAAGCCTAATAAGAATATTAAATTAAAATATAATATATGTAGTAAAATAGTAACCCTGAAGTAGTAAAATATGTGTTTTAAATGTTTTACCTACTTTACATGATTAATTAAATTCTTATAACAATATCTTCATAGTTTATATTAATTTTTCACGTTGTTTGATACCTTTCCTCATTAAAGGTTGAATGCTCTAATGTTAGTGATACAAAGAGATTTAAAAATTGACATTAAAATAAATGACTCGACTAACGTTATGAATTAACTAGATTAAATTATATAAAAGTAGACAAAATATAACACTAGGTATTATGTGTGTGTTAATAAGTCATCCTAAACAAATTAATAACCCTATAAAAGATATAAAAAAGTCTGGTTACTGATCGTTCATACTTAACATAATTATATAACATAACAATTAATATTTCCTACTGTTGAGACCTCTTATTGATAACTAACTAAAAATGATCGAGCCCAGGTTTTAAATAAATGTTTAAAAATTAAATCACAAATCTGCAACAATGAATTATGATTCGGTTGTGAAATTTTTTAAACAATGAATTGCAAAGTTCAAATTCTACATGAAATTAGTATGCAAAATTTTCGACTTTTTAAGTTACTTAACTTTGTAACTATCTGTATTCATATCTTACTATGTATTTGTTATTATCATTGAACTAAAAGTTCTTAAACTGAAAACTTCCAGACACACACACATACTATTTATTACACAGTAAGTACTTGTATACTTGTAGAACTTTACTATGGATTTTACAGTTGATGAGTTAAATAATGAAAATTTCATAGAAACCTCACGACCAAGAACAATAAAATAATACAAATATTACGCTATTTTTAAACAGCCTGTTTAAACATATTTTTGACCTTTTCTAAATACTAAAATTGTGAATGGGATTTGGAAGATAACTTCCAGTCTTACATACCAAAAATAGGCATGTTTTCAAAGAGTTCATTTAATTAAAGGATATTGTTTTTAATATCGATGGTAAATTCTATGATTTTGTAATTCGGTTTTAATTTAAAGTTACTTATTTTACTAATGAACTTAACTTATGACTAACTAAGTTTTGTTTTTAAAATTTTGTGATCTTTTAATCTCTTTATTAAGTATACATATTAATGGTTTATAACCACGAAACGGATGCATTAAATAGTTTAGTTAGTGTTACTGTTTACGACGAAGCCAAAAAGAAGACGAAGTAAATGAATAAAACCATTCCATTTTACCCTGTATTAATGTCAATAATAGCTTTTCACCTTTTAGGATGATTAAATTAGCATTTAACAGTTCATTTTTACGATAACGACGATGATATGACTTTCTCCATCAAATATATCTATGCATTATGTAAGTGCACATTTATCTTCATACGTAAATAAAGGTGGAAGCAATATAAAAATACGGAGAAGCTCATTATGAAAATGAAATAATTGTTCCAAGTTGCTCAATTTATTTTATAGTTATTATAAAGGTAATCACCTCATAAGGTGTTTTGCCATAAAAACTTTGGCACCGGTAGACGTTATACATACATAGCTCACTCTTAATTGGATATTACCTACACGTTTTTAATAGCTTCAAATGTTTAACTTTCTTCGATACCGTTTAAAAGAAGGGAATCTTTTTAATTGAATAAAATTCTTAAATAGAGTTGTAATACAAATGTACTTGGAAAAAATGTTAGCAGACAAAAAATAAGATAATACATTCAAATGGAATAAGCAATGATAAAAGTTGAAATTAATTATCTTAAGTAAAAGTATTTTAAGATCATAAAAAAACATTTGGACAATAACATTAATTAAATCACCCATGAACAAAATATTGGTCTTTAAAAACTTTCAAATTCCAGGTGAAGTTTTAATTTATAGTATAAGTGGGTAATATTAATTATATTAAAATACACACAGTACTTACCGTATAGTATTCCAGTAAGGTATTACCTATTCCAATTGTACTACAATAGTACTTACAATAAGTATATGTCGTATGAGAGTAGCAATAATGCTATGTGGTACATACAATTACAATTATTTTAATATCCATATAATTGAAGTTAAATAGATTTTAATCAGTCCATCCAATCCTTTAAAATATAAATACTTGGCTGACTTTTATTGGAATTCACAAAAATAAGAACTTGTAATATTAATACTTTTAAATAAGAGGCATGATACATAAATATTTATTTTGTAAGAAGCATTACGTTCAAGTCCACCATATTGGATACTTTCGAGTACTTTTAAAAGGAAGCATTAATGAAAACATTTCTGTCAACAAACGATAAATATTTTACATTAGATTTTAAGTCAAGTATCATTGAAGATGATCATAAATTATTACATCATTTCTCGTTGACATACAAGGTAATGCTTACATGTATATAATACTTATTTATATATACTGAACGTGAAAACGAAGAGGTAAAATAAGCTTCAAAGAATCCTCAAAAGCTCATGTTTGATAGGAAATTACAATTATCGGAAAAATATACAAAACATGACAGTTTTATACCTTTGGAAAGTATTATAGGTACGTTTTAAATCTTCTCAAATAAAAATGAATTTTTTTAAAAATAATTTACCTTTACAAGTTTATAGAATATACAACTTTAAGCAAAATCAGATAACTTTATTAAATTAAATGCCTACATTACATTATACATAAAATTATTAAGAGAAATAAGTCGTAAAACAAGGAGAAAAAGCATACATAAAAATATTTTTCACTCGATAGGATTTGTTTGTTTGTATTTTATACTTAGAGGAAAGAGAAGAATATTTGGGTTGAAAGGTTCGTTTTTTGTTTTAAGTACAATTAATTTGTCACATGTTTCATAACATTAAGGGTTTTTATACGATAATACAACATTTCTTTCCTCCGTCTGAATAATCACCAACGATGTCACCTGGATCTCCCGTGAATTTCCTCATTGAAATTGTAGGACTCTCTGGAGCATTATATTTTCCACCGAGCATCACCTCCTGAAGTAATCCTATCAACAAAAACACAAAAGTAGGTTAAAAAACTGTCACGAAAGGAGTTCAGGAATGTGCGAATATAAGCATGAATTTACAATTAGGTTAAAATTCTATGCATTTTGAGTTAAAGATAATGCAATTTTTGTGCTAACAATTCTTTAATAAACTAACTACACTTATTTTTATGTACAGTTTTACTTTCTCTCCCGAAAATTTAGCCAATTTTTAATACATTTGATCCTCGCAAACTATAGATATTTTCAAGTTACGAATGGCATACAATTTATGCAAAAATAGTAAAAGCAATATTGTAAAATAGAATAAAATTGTACAAATACTTTTAACGATAAAAATTAATATCGTTAAATAATAACTTCAATTAAATTAAATATTTAATTTATGTGCCGTGATTTGTGTTCAGCGTGCGTGTGCAAACTAAGGAAAATGTTTATATATTATTAAAACATTCAAAGCAATTAAGCGGCATGGAAAGCATGCAACAAAGTCTAATTTCATTTTAAAAAAGATAATTCGGACCATTATTTGAGTTGAGTATGTTGGTGTGACTGTTTGGGTTTCCCCTTGTGAGGTACTGAAGAGATCGTTGCTTCTTGAGGTCGGAAAGAGTGCCAGGAGTTGTAAATACATTTGATGGAGGTTGATGGGTTGGCGTCCCTGGTCCAGACGTTCCATTGTGAATACTTGCCGAAGGACTTGCTGGAGTGTTAGTGTTGATTGTGACCTGAACATGGATGTCGATGGTGTTGTTTCCGGTGTCGGGTCCTCCGACTCCTCCATTCCCTCCTCCACCAAACATAAGAATACGATTGTTAGTCACAATGTTGGCAATCATGGAATTAAAAAGTCTTCAATTCCTCTTGGTTCTCAAAATTAGTTAGTTGATAAAATTCATGCAATATTAAATTTATTATTTTATTTTAGGAGACCACCCGACAATACAATGTAGTCCTTTGTTTATATCTGTGTAAAATATCCAAGCAAATGTGTAAAATGGAATACAAACTAATACCTCCGAATAGACAAAAAGATCGATTAATGGTTTAACACATTATTAGATAGTTAAACATAAAGCAATTTGATAATTTAGAACTTAAGTTGTGTCAAAATGTCTTATTCAAACTTTAGTATTGCTTTTTCAATTTACCGAATTCGAGATGATAGCTCATGGGAATATAGGCATTCATTCATGTGAGAATTTGTTTGCATTTATGCTTAAATTAGATAATTTTGATGTTTAATTTGTTATCATATAAAATTTAATTTCGAGAGAGTGAATTGAATTACTTCACTCATTCATTATGATGAGCATTAAAAGAGATTAATGCTATTCAATCCCATAATACGAATAATACCCGATCATCAAAATAGAAAATTAATGCTTGTATTGTGTTATATCATTTATCTTATATCGGATATTGAATTTAAACAAATAATTCGTTTCTTAAACCCTATTAGTTTAAGCATAATTGATATTAGAAATCTATTAGTGTGAATACATGAATAACTATTACATAATACAAATAACATTTATGTAATAGTAGGTAGAGTTATTTCTGCATTTGCTTACCTATGACTTGGAAATTTGAAGCATCAACCGGTGTAATTGTGTTCTCAACCTTTGAGTTTCCATTTAGTAAATTTACATTCGCGTTGGAGTCGGTTGGAATCGCAATGGGATTATGAAATTTGTTAATTAAGTTATTGTTCTTATTCTGTTTCTCATTCTTCTTGGCGTTATTCAAATTGTTCATCTTCAACGGAGATGAATTGTTCGCTGCAATGGCCTGAAGTCTCTCCATATCTTTGGAACCAAGTTGGATCTGACTAATAGAATCCTTCCCGTAAATTGCTGGATGTGAAATTTCCTCTCCTTCTTCCTCCGAGCTATCAACTTTCTTTCCATTGCCATTCGGAATGTCTGACGTTTCAGTATTAGTTGGTGATGGGCTGCTTCCCTGTAGAGAAAAGGACAATAGTTCACATCAGACAAGTTGACATCCATTTAGCAGTCGTTTAAAGTAGTTAGTAAATTGGAATGATAAATTTACAATGAAGATTCTTAAATACCTCAATGTTAATTTCACGGGCGAGGAATCGCTGATGCTCATCTGCAACGTCTTTCTTAGAAGTGAGACTTTTTTCTTTTTGAGAAGTTCGCCGGATCGACTGTGTCCTTGAATTGGATGACTGAGAACGGCGAATTTTCTTCCGAGCCGCGTCCTGCATCTTCGTTTCCAGTTCCGATCGAAGTTGAACAATCCGCCCTTTTATTTCGGGATCTTCGCAAATGGCTATAATTTATGAGCACATACATTAATCAAACATTGATTGATATCGTGTATAGCGTAAAATAATGTCTTATGAAATGAATAAAATGTCGCTTTCCTCTTAAAAGCAAGATATACTTATTTGGATATTTATTTCTTATATAAATACTAAATACTCGTATATTAGTATGTATTCAATTGTATTTCTCATGTATTTGCAATAATAATAAAACTACTTTTACATACATTTACCATACATAAGTATGAGTGTAGTGTGTACATATCTAATATAGATAACAATACGAGTATTATTATTTATGATATTTATTTGTATAAAATATGTAGATATATTGTAATATTGAAACATTTAAAAAACTTACTATAGGGAGTCTCATTATTTTTTGTTCTGGCATTCAAGTCAGCCCCATTTTGAACAAGTAGCTCAAGAATATCGATCTGTTGATAGAAAATCGAGATTAATGGTCATTTCTTGCTCCCTATGTCCCAAATCTCTACTTAGGAATCAACTCCAAAGAATTCTCAATGGATTTCCCTTTCTCCGAAAAACGTATTCATAAAAATTCCATTTGTATTGACAAATAGTTTGTTGTTCATTGACTTCGAATGAGAATTAAGTCGTAAAAAATTAAGGTCCTTACATGTCCCCAACAGGCTGCTGCGTGGATGGGCTGCCAATTGTCTAAATCGAAGAAAGTAGAATAAGAAGATTAAATAAGGCAGAGATGTGTAACGGGAGAGGAAGAATATTAGCATAATATATACCATTATCCACGACATCCGTCGCCACATGATTGTCTAGAAGAAATTCCACGACGCGGTAGTAACCATTCGCCGCAGCAATAGCAAGCTAAGATTAAAAACATAATCCACAACTTGAGTCGCCATTTAAATGTTTGGGTGTGTAGAAGGGAAATTATAAACTTTTTTTCCTAAATAATGGGTGTGTGTGCAAACACAAAGCAAAGATGAGTTTGTGTCGCTTTGCCCTACTTCAATCCTTTACTTATTTTACAATCCTCTAAATCTACAGTATTTTTAATTTCATTTAATGGGGTTGAAAGAATATTAACTTACAAAAAACTAGTTTAACATTCTTACTTGATTTTAAATACCTAATAACAATAACGCACAAAGCCCGTTTATTTATTATTCGACATAAAAGTTGAATTCCAAATTGAAACAAATTAATCTATGTTACATGATTCATAATATGGTAATTATAATGTTTAGTTAGTGAAATATTTGATCAGTGATATTACCATTATTAATAAAATATTCGTATGTATAAAGTATATACCATTTGTATGAGGGTCAAAAGACAATGATGTCTGCATTTATAAAATATGGATATATGTTCTTCCATAGAAGTTTCCGGTAAGTGGTTTTCAATTGAAAATTATTAGTCCTGAACAAGTAGTTCGAGAGGAAAAGGATATTTGATATGTAAATATTGACAAACAATTGTTCTAAATTAAGTACCTATACATTATACATCTATACTATATAGTACATATTGCTTTCATTGTAGATATCAGTAGATACATTTTTATGAAATATGTGAACAAATAATATAAAAGTGGGAGTTTACCGGGGTTGCTCCTTCAGCGTCTACATATTCGAGGTCTCCTCCTTCCATGATGATCTTCTGCATATCTTCAAGCATCCGAGTTTCAGGAAACGCCCGGATTTCCTCAATCTACCAAATTGACGATTAGGAGTGAGTGGTGAGGGAAGTGAACCAGGAGAGTTTTTACCAGTTCTTGGGTCACGCCTCGCTTTGCCATTTCAGACTCAATGTAGTCGAGAGTGGACTCTTCATCACAGATATCGTAAGGCATGTTACCTTCGGCGTTAACCGCTAGCAAATTCGCCCCTCTGTTAATATTATTTAAAACAATTTTAAATACGAGTAATGCGTATAATATATTTTAGGAAAATCTTTAGCTATAACTTTATCCCATCTCTCAATTTCATTAATCCCGTTTATAAACTACATTCCAAACTATATATTAATATCATAGTACATAGAGTACCTACTTACATGGCGTTATAAATTGTACGTTACGTTATAAATTGTATAATTGTAGTTGACATTTATAGATTTTGTTAATAATTAGCTAAACAAGAACATTCAGCTTTGAAATCCACTATAAATAAATGACATTAAGGTTATATCGTACTATCTAATTAAAGTTACCACATTCTTAATTTATGGCCATGTTTATTTTCATTGTTCGGGATTAGAGATTATAAAAGGCTTATTTTGAACTGCAAGAGAGATTATTGTAAAAATAACATTAAAGGATCTTTCAGTTGAATAATCCACTAATTGGGATAATCTCCCATTTCTCTTTAATTGATATTAAAACAATTCTCATTTATTAGAATTGCGGAGAATGGTAGAAATATAATTAGTCATCTTATTACCTATGTATTATTCCATTTAAAAAAGGCATTAATCTGTGTCTTGTATAATTTACACACGAATAAAGAAAAGCCATTTGTCGAATTAAGAAGAAAATAAACAGATTTAAGTATTGATGAAATAATTTGATTTCTCACTTGGCAATTAGGTACTTGACGAGATGAAGATGGCCACAAGTGGCAGCGGCATGAAGTGGCGTCCATTTCTCTGAGTCCTCTGCATTCACATTGGCACCAAAGTCGAGGAGCAGTCGCATCATGTCTTCATTGTCATCAATGCAGCACTAAAACCATTTTAACGATTAAAATAAAAAGAAAAGTGACATTCACAGTAAAAGCGTTAGAACATTCGTTTTCACATGGTCATTATAATAAATTGAGAGGAAGTTTTTTATTGGTCCTATAAATCCAAATGTCAACATTGATTAATGAAGAAATATAAAATTCGTTGACCCTTTCATGACACTTTGCACTTTACTACTAAAAGAAAGTACGTATGAAAACGAACGCGTCAGGGAATAAATAAATAATAGCAATTCTTGTTTGATCCCATTATTACGCACGATCAAAAGTGAGTTGAATTCTATAAATGGATAATGTATATTTTACTCCATTTCGCCTATGTTCTTATATGATAAGTTGGCATCACACATTTTTTATTATTTCTCAACCGGGACAATTAATAAAGTCTATGTAAATCTTCGTTTTTTATGATAAGTCAATTAATTTTTTGTTTCTTATATTTGATGTTAATTGAAAATGAGGAATTTGTACAAAGACAAGATCTCAAAGGTCTTTATGCCAGGACCTTTTTACATTACAAATTACAGTTAAAATACAAGAAATCGCACACTATTCACAATCCTTAAAAAGTAGTTTTCCAATTAAGGTTAGGTTAGTTGAGTTTTCCATTGACTAATTAACATGTAGCTATCTCAAAAATCATAAAAATTCCTTGTTATTTGACGTATCGGAATTTCCTATAATATCGTAGAATTGGGTAAAACATTTTACATACATTTTCAAGGTGGTGTCAAATGTCAGATATACAGATACCTACATATATCATACTAGTAATAATTATATATGTCATGTATCGGATATGGATAGGTCTGTTCTGTGGCTGTGCTTACAATTTATGTACTAAAGTATTGGATTTTGTTATTGTAAAATAATGCAAACTAGGGTTTAAAGCAAATAAACATGAGAAAAAATGACACTACATTCCACATTGGTTAACAGAAAAAAATAATATAACCATTTCCGATAAAGGAATTGAAATTCAACATGAAAATTGAATTAAAAAACGAGGGAATAATGGAAAGCATCGAGAGAATGTTGAAATGGAGGTTAAGTATACCAACTTAATTAAAGAGATGTTATTATAGATTATATTATAGATAAGGAAAGTGTTAAAGAATTTTTTAATGATATCAATAGATCAAATACCAATTCCTTTTTAATTGGGTAATAAAAACGATAGGACTTGTGAATTGACTCTTTGTGAATTCAACTCCGTTGTCTATTTATTCAGCCTGCGAATCTTATTTACTTAGAATCGCAGTTAAATTTTAAGGATCATCACGATCGTGTTTGCGTAGTTTGCAATGATCTCATATCGAATTCTCAGAATATCCAAAATATTAAGCGACAAACATGATAAGGATCGTTGTTATTACAATTAACGACATTAACGAGTCAGCTGTTGAAATTAAAATTGGAGTCGTTTTAAATTTTACGACTCATAATCAGTCAGCAAGACCTTCATACATAAAAGATTGTGGTTATGAAAATAACAAAATTTCGAAATAAGGAAAAGTAATGACTGAAAATGATCTTTCGCATGGTCAAGAGATAAATTGGAAATGTTTAATTCATTATTTTACATTAGAGGAAACCGCTCAATAATAAAATACCATGAATGGTTAATTCGTGATAATAATAGAAAAAAGCGGGAGGCACTCTAAATAACAAAAACGAACCAAAATCGTGCAATAAATAATAACAAAGGTCAAATTGAATAATGCCAGTTTCCCAAAATGAATAATGAATGAGAACTTTGGATATCTTGAATGTGAATTAGGTCGGAGTAAAAGTAATTGGTTAGTCGAGTGACTGTGAGTTCTCCTTACGAAACTCTCGTCAGTTCCCAACTGGAACTTTTAATAAGATGGAAATTCTTCTGCTTCTCACATTTACGACGGACATTAAGATACAATAATGGGAGTGAATGAGACTTGAACTCTCCACATGCGATTATCGTTCCATCATTAGCCCATCAGTTGAGAATTGGAAGTGAGTTCAACAGTTAAACCATGACCTCGTTTGAGACCCACATTGCTCAGAAAGAAGAAACGATTCACCTGTCAAACCTATGATTTTAAACTCTGATTCTTCAACTCATCCTCTCATTTGACCATTTATGTCCATAAATGTTTAGTGCTCTTTCAACATTTTAATTATGAGCGTCTCTTTAACCCAGTCGGCATGCATTAGTTGTTTCTTCTCTGATCTTGAGATCTGTTGTGATGTCTGATGTACATATATAATTCACTCCACTTTGAATGATAATTTATTTATTCTAATTTATAGTATAATTTATACCCGTTCTTCAGCCTTCCTTTCAAAGTCAACATTCTCTCTTCTTTTTCTAACTTAATTGATCTTTCTACACCATAAGATCAATCGTACACACATGCTTACCTACTTACTTACATATGTAGATTATGTACTTATAGTAAGGGAGCTCTTAAACTTAAGATGATAAAAACTAAATTATTATGCTTATGTGCAAGATCCGTAATTAAGTAATAAACAATAAAATATGTTCCATAAAATGGATTTATTGGAAATGCTCTGTATCTTTTGCATACCAAATGTAAATTGAATTTTTTACATAGAAAGATAAACTTAAAACAAATCAAAAAATAATTAAATTTACCTGATGTAATGCTGTAAGTCCATCTTCATTGGCGACATCAGGATCCACCCCAGCTTCGAGTAATTTTCTCACTATAAATAATCAAGCAAAAATACGATTATCATCCATTTTAACTCAATATTTTAATGACTAAATACAAATAGGTTCAAATATAGTGAAACTGAAAGACATGCATTCCAAGACTCAAGTTTGTCAGACCTTGGCTTAGATAATATATGTTACATGCCCGAGAAATCCGGTTGAAGTTTTTTTTCAAAAGTAAATAAACAAGAAAGAACTATATTTGAGAGTTAAAGAGAAATTCTTAAATTGGACGAAGCGCTGAGTTCATACTGACACGTTTCTCTCTTAAACGTAAGTCATTTGCTTAACCTCATCTCTCAAAGTCGGGGGAAGTGAAAAAGAAATTGTTCAGAAAGACCTTAAGAAGAGTTTGTGATCCTTCAGGTCTATAAAAATAAATCACGTGGGGGAGATAGGGAAGGAAGGGCCTTTGACTTTCGTGTAAGTAATGGGCCAAGAATAGGAGGTCTTAACCTTCTTCGACGTCGTTTCGGCCGGCGGCTTCAAGCAGCATGATTGAGCTCCGGAAACGGATCCTCGGGTTCTTCGCCTTGGTCCGATTCCGCTCATTCTGGAGCATTCTGTTCTTTTTGGACCCGAGCTCCTTCTCGTAGAGGACCCACTTCTTCAACTGGAGGTTCCGTCTCTTGTGAGCGAGACGGAGACGCTCCTGGTTGCTCAGTTTCTCAATCTGAGGCAGCTCGGTAATGAGATCTTCGTGGTCCATCCTACCCCCCTCCTCTACCGAGGATCCCGACCCGATTGTTCCTCCCTTCCTTTCGAGGCGCACTAGAGCACAACACTTCTCATCTGCTCCTCCGGGATCTTCCTCACAATCTGAAACAAGAGACGAAAAGTTTAAATAAATTACCACTTTCTCCTAACACATTTGTGAATTGAAGACAAACAATGGGCGTTCCTTCGTAAGTTTCCGTTATAATTATAATGCTCATTAACATAACTTCCATACCTCCTTTTCGAAGCAGAACTCATCATTTGTTTATGAAATTTTACATGTGGACTTATTGCACATAAATGCAAGTAATAAGTCAAATAAGTTCATATCTCAACAGGACATGTATTGGATATTTGGAAATTAATGAGAATACTCCATACTGCAGAAATGGTATGCTTTTATGTATTTACTATAATGGTACTTATATTATCTTACAAGTTGCACAGTTATCTTTAGTTATTAAATGATTAAATATACTAAACCTATAAACTACGAAGGTATTTATGATATTTACTCAGGGTTTATTATTATATCAGTAAATGTAAAATTTTGGAATCCTTATATTGCACGAACCTCCCTGACAAAGTGACAGAATAATTATTTGAGCGGAAACTTTCTACGTTGAAAACTCAGTTAGGGTCTTAAAAAGCAGATGAACCTTCTCTTTCCCAAAAACTCAAAACATATTCTTTTTCGAGGATTGATGAATGAATTTGTGGAGTTTGGTAAATGAGTTCCTTGGCTCCGTCGGGTGTCGGCATGAGAAGGCCTTAATGAAAAAAGACAACGGCGAAGTGTGGAAAGTATCTCCCTTTATTTTAACTAAAGCACGACTCTTTAAATTCCGAGCAAAGAGTTTGAATCTAAGAAATCTATGAATTATTCCATCGGGCTCTTTTATATTCAACAAGGAAAAATCCTTTTGATCGCTTCGTCCTAATAAATAATAAACTATGCAAGATTATCCAACTAGACCTCATCAATATTTCATTGTTAATTTCCGCCGCTTTGGAAAACTTTAATCAAGCCATTCATTATATGCATATTTCTTTTAGCTAAAAATTAGAATATTATGCTCATTCGATATTCTATGTAATATTCGAAACAAATCATAAATGGACTATTCTATTGATTTTTCTAATCTTTCAATTTAGCAGGAATTAATAAATAATGATGTTTCAAATATTAAAGATATTACCAATCTCATATTAAATCTCATATTACTATACCCTATAATAAATACATATAAATGTTAAGAGTTAAGTAAATGCTTTTGTATTTTTTAGAAAGTAAAAAGCAAAATCGTAAGATCTTCTATAATAAAGTTCTAAACTTGTTTCTAAATAAAGGTAACACTTTCCTTGAGTGGAGTTGATTCATGATTGGTTTGTAAAAGTTTGCGGACTTAAAGAGCTTTTAGAGGTTACACGCCTTGAGATGCGATGGGAAAACATAATTCTTCATATATTCTTAATGCAACGAGTATGTTGAGATATGTACAATATGTGAACATCACTTGTAGCAAGGTCCCAGGACCTACTTATTTCTGAACTAATACAATATGGGAATGGATATAGACGAGAAAAGTCTCACCCTCCTCTCAGATCATTTACTCTCAGATGCACAAAGATTTCTTCACTTTACGTCACGCACGTTTCCGGTCTCATCCTTCTCGGCACAATCAATTCCTTTTTTAGCGAGGACGACTCCAAGTAATTCCACAGATTTACTCCCTCAGCCTTCAATCCACAAACTTCCCGAGTTCAATAATGAAGCTCTGCAAAGAAACGCTCAATAAATAAACCAACCCAAGAGTGGATACAAACTTAATTTAACGCACACATAAACCTTTCCTATCATAGGAGTACAAACACCTCTCATTCAAACGCACACACCTATAGTGTAATGGTTCGAGTCATTTCTGAATTATCTGTATAGATATTTAGAAGTTGATAATGCCAAAAATTTGATTTTATACTCTCACGAAGCACTCGAATCACGAATCCTCCTACGATTTATTATATAAGTCCTTGTAATGAAATTAATATGTTTACTTCTAAAGACAAGTTCCCATACATGGATGTGAAGGAAGAAGCAATGATATTAAAGGTATTGATTAGAATAATAAGACGCTATAATACTCTTCAAATAAATCATATTCTTTAATGCCTACTTCAACTTTTTTACGACTTGCTTTGATCATGATACTGTTAATGTCTTAAAATTATGAAAAAGTACAAATTGAGGGAATGCATAGGCCATTGAATATGAAATAAAAAAGAGTTCATCATCAATTTTATCTATCAAGAAGCAATATAACAGAACTTTATGCCATAAAAGTACTGCGGGTAGTGTAGCAGAACAAAACAGCGAGAATTCCAAGTTCAAACTGTAAAGAAGCTTTATCTTTACTTTACAACTCTATTCAACTATTTACATTATGTTCAACATTCTTATCGGTAAGGTTCAAAGCTTAATAAACTCAATAATTACTCCTCCAATAAACTCTAACCCTTAATTATGCAAAAGAATTAGAACCATTAAAATTAATAAAATAACAACATATTGCATGCATTCTTTATCTAATACAACTTTCAACCTATATAATATAATTACCTTATTAAATTAATGAATTATGGTTAATTAGAAGATGCATTATCAAATAAAGATTGGGTTAGTTTTATAATTTCAATAAACTCATTCACCCAATTCAATTCTTGTGCAGAATTAATAAGAACAGAAAGCTTTTAGACTCATTAATAATAGGAATGCTTTTTCATTTTAATTAATGAATTGCGAAATTATCTTCCGCCACAAAGTGCACATGGATCTGATATCTCTCCGTAAATACTTATATCGAGATTAATTAATACTTATATAGGAAAATGGCAGGAAATGAATGGTCGCAATTAGAATTCTTTAATATCTATTAAAGAATTTTTATATCTTGACGTTTTTACTCTCCTATATTGTCTTCTTTCAATGTATTCGTAGTATACTGAACGATTATACCTCATATTGTCATATCATATTCTTGCTAACTTCAGTAATCAACGAGACAGAAAGAATTTCATTGCGAGTTGAAAGAAAAAGAATGGTCGCTTTGTCTCTTCCCGGATGAGGGTGATGAAGGATTCAGGTAGTTGAGTTTAATGAGTTTATACATTAGGCAATTATATCATGGTTGAATGGAAGAGCTAATGAGATACTAAGACGTCGCATGGATCTGAACTACAAGATTCCAACTGTAGAAACATTGAGTAAGATATTTTTAAAAGATAAACCCCAGTGTAAACATCTGTGTGCACTGGTCGTCTAATTCTACACGACTTCAATATATTTTAAATGGAAGTAAAGATAGTTGGATAGTTGTTCCGGTTAATAAGTAAGTCACTTCAATATTGGTCGCTATTTCCCCCGCTCTTCCTCTTTCTCAATGTCTTTGTAGTGAGTTGTGTGTACGACTTTTCTACCTATCGGCTCAATTACCCATTGAATCTCGGTCTGGTCTGATGAACAGGAAAAGATATTTGCACTTGAACAGACCCTCAATACTCACACTTCATTATGGAAGTTGAAAGAAGGGAGAGTCAAAGAGGCACTCCGGTTGTCAATTACTGTCAGGCACAAAAGAATCGAAGAATAAAAAGACAATCGCTTGCTTTCAATATATTTGGAAAAAAGAGAAATCCTGAAGGATGTCTTTAACATTTTAAACAAACTCGAAATCAGACCAAATTCAAACAAATAGTTCTATATTAAGAATTCCCATCACCAACTCATGTGCATGGCATCGAACATTGTCGTGAATGAGTTCGTGCACATGCACGCTCATCGCCGGTTCTCGTTTTCTACAATTGGAGTTCCTCAACCGCTTCCGACCGTCCTTTACTTGGTAAATCAGGGAAGGAAATTAGCATTTTAAACTGTTATGCACTTCGACTGCCTTCACTTCCTCATTTCATCCTCTCAATGTTCCTAACAACCATGAAATGTGGAACGGCGGCGGAACCAAAATACTTCTGGAAAAAGTTTAAGGACTCAAGATCAAGATTACATATATACAAGTATAGGCAAATGATCTTGAAAATACAAAGGAATAAAAGATATATAATAAAATAGTACTATATATTTGTACTTAGGTTTTTATATGTAATTGAAATCTCTGTCTAATCAATTGTTGATATGAAAAATGAATTATTTTATTAAAGGGAAGTGAAAAAAGTGACGGGGCCAAAAAGGCTTATCGCTCGCTGTCAAAGAATATTAAACGATTGGGCAATTTTATATTAAAAATTCTTCTTCAAATCTCTTTTTCCACATGAGAGTATTTACAATCAAGGGCTCTGATTCAAAATCTGTAGTTTCCAATTTCCCAAAGGTACATCCATAATACAAGGCTTTTACCCATTAATATTCTATTTTTGAGAATCATTGTTTCGTAAAACAATTACTTTTGTATTATGAAAACTACTTTCCTGGATCTGCTGATGTTACATATACAGGTCTTGTACTTCGGGTCTTGGAGCTTTAATAAAACATAAGATGCAAAAAAGTACGTATTAACTTTTTATAACATATTGTATTAGTAGGAGTATTATACGTAATGTAATACATGTAAACTAATGTTAAACTACTCCAAATATTGTATTACTAACTTTAAGCATATAGTATGAGTTCTAAATATATAATATTTATACGTTTAAAATTCTCAGTCAAGTAACGGAGAGCCCATCCCACTCAGAGTTTAAATGTAAAAAGTCATGTGCATCTTTTCATGTAAGGTTTCATTGAAAAGTCGGAAGCCTTACAACAAAAGGACATGGAGCTATAATACATATTTTCATAGTTGATAAAACACTGCTTCGACTTCTCTTGTATGTACTTGAGGATCACTGAGGTATGTAATTGAAAAGAATTTATACAAAGTCTCAGCTTGACATTTAAGTGGAGTCCACCCAACCAATCTTTTGTAAATTAACAAGAAAGGTTCCGCATCTCCTTTAGCAAAGATTTAACGCGTCTTTTCCAGACATTTCAGTAAACGTGTGTGGGAGGAAAATAATCCCGTTCAATTACTTTACAAGTGTATGGTAGAATATGGAGTATATAGCCCAGTGATAATGATGTGAGTAAGAAGCATATAAGTACATCAATACAATGAAGTATTGTGTTTGCATTATGCGCTTCAACACTTTGAGATCCGAAAATGGAAATACACTCACGAATTTTCCTCCTGTCTACTCCCGTTCCAAACTTTAAACATTTTTTCTTAACTTGAAATTTCATTATTTTCCCCCCAAAAGATACGTGTTTCTTTACCCTTAACTTATTTTACAAGAATAGTTCTAATTCGCTTAAGCGTGATCTCTTAATGCAATTCAAAAGTTTGTTTTTCTAATTTAAATTTTATTCTTAAAAGCTAAGCCAAGCTAAAGGAAAATGGTATAAATTAAATTTTAAACAGCATCCTTATTTTACTATCGTTTTATATACGAAAAATTGAAATAAAAAGTAAGTACATAAAAAATCGCAATCTCATCTTGAATGAAGGAAAAACAGGGAACCGGTTTCTGGTCCTTAGAGAACAAATCCCGAGAGAAATAATCGTGGTAATCTCGGAAAGTCGGGAAAATTTATTTTTGCAAAACCCTATTCATTATTACGTCCAATGATGGGAGTCTTTCTGCATCCACATTTTCCACATCCAATGTGTCTTTTTAGTCCAATCGTTCCAACCAAAAGGGCTTAAGTGCATTTTCTAATTTCCTCACCACCAACAATTTGGAAAGGATGGATTTAGATAGAACATTTATAAGACCTCGAGAAAACTAAGTTCATTTTCCGTAATTCTCCTCGGGGGATAAAAAGTCTAATGGAATAAAAAGTAAATAGAATTGTATTATTATTCGGATAATCGGACTAAACAATTTGAGATGAAAAGAAACAAGAGGAAATTGGATTTCATTTCGAGTATCATCGCTTTTATTCCTTTTCATTCTTCCCCTCAAACTCAACTACTCAACTCTCTGGAGCAAAACCCAATCCCCATTGAGATTTCTGCAGGTAAAGATTGATCCGTCTCCTTTTCAAGATGAGATCCATGGGTTCGTCTATGTCTAGAAACTCTCTTCAAAGTCGAAGTCGAGTCTGGGAGTGAGTTTCACTCCTTCAAATACATACTTGGAAAAGTCTTAGTGTGTGATATCCCTTTCCTTTTATATAAAGCGAATGAAGTTCACCAGTTCCTGCTAAAACGAAATGTTCTGACGAAAAGGAAATCTGACTTTTTTTTCTTGGAAAATGAATTCTTACTCACTCAATTCAATCACTGTGCCGCTCATTGAACTCCTACGGCTTTGGACGATTCAACTCAATTTTTTTCGCTTCGCCACACACTATCATCATCATCATTCCAAACGAAGGTGGAATAGATCTGAGAGAGACACACCCATACATATACCAACTGAATCTATTAATCCTAATGAACAGAATTTTGAACTTCATTTCGTGAGGCAGAATCTGAATTTTAACCATGATTGAATTATGTAAATCGGTTAAATACCCACAGCTTCTCTCTCAGTCATTGAATAATCCTTTATAAAGTGCACTACATGCAGAATAGAATTTTATAGATATTCAAATGGAATTTAATGTCAAATTTTTCAAATGACTCGTTCATTATTACCTAAAACTAAAATGGATATGAAAGAGAATGAAAGCAATTTTAGCAAGGCAGTAAAGCAATATCTTTTAGAAAACAGCAAGTTCAATAAATTGATAAATTGAATATTTTGACATCATTGAGTTCAAATTATGAATGAATGAATGAACGTAGTCGTAATGTATACAAATGAGAGGCCAGAAAGTATGATAGAGATTTAGAGCCGTCACACATGAATTGTATAGTGAGAATTAAGTTCATCACCCGAAGCAGAAAGAGAGAAATCAATCAGGATTGAGAGAATAATTTCCCAATTGTGACGTCTTCTTATTCCTTTTGTGATCTGCTAGCTCTACAAGTGATTTATGACGCGAGAAATCACAAGTAATCATATGGATATTCAGCTAATAGACAATTTAAACATTTAAATGCACTTGTATTAGTATACTTTTAAATGGGGGCAATTTTAATTATAAAAGATACCTAATTTAATAAATTATTTAAATATGGAAAGTCTAAAGGCAAAACTTTAAAAAAGTCAAATGGAATTTAATTTATCCAGTGGATTAATACTTAATTATCTCAATGTTTTTAATAAATATTTAGCAAAAATGTGAAGATCTTAAATAATCTATCCTTGGAATGTTGGAATAGGAATATTGCATAAAGCAATTAAATTAGCGATTTTCCTTATCTCATCCAGCTTATAGCCATTTCAATAGTTAAGCTGTTCACCGTGTACACCCAATGTTCTAAATACCTCAAATAATCTTCAATAATCCTAAGCTTAGAACATTAAATAGTTTGAAGAGTAGGGATCACGCCCAAGGGGCACGTTTCTTCATAATAATCAATTAGAAACTCTTGGGAAATCTCGAGTAAAAGATTTAAGTGGCTAAATAGCTTTGTTTCAATCATGAATTTGGCTTAAGGATATTCAAATTAAATATCTGCCATTTATAGCTGAAAGTTTTGCAAAATCTCATGACTTAATGTATCAATTACCCACGCTGGTCCAATTTTTTCCATATAAAATTTAGTATAGCATACGTCATTCACAAGATTGAAAGAAATCAAAAATTACTTTATCAAATGGCGAAATAAAGAAAATAGGATAAAAATCACGATCATTTAATATAATATTACAATTTAGAATTCTGGTCAGTATCTCATTGCCATTAAGCAAGTAAGTTCCTCCGGTCTTTGTGTACGTTGACCACAATTAGTGTCAATTTATGGTCTACCTTTAATGAATAATCAAATAATGATGAAATAATGAAGACGAGTTCAACTTTTAGTAATTGTTCCTACTTTTCAATAGCTTTTTCACAACATCATTCAACAGCTTTAATCTTTTTCCAATATCAAACATTAGATGCCAGAGGAAAGCCGCAACCTTAAAAACACTATCAACGATAATGTTCCGATGATGTAGCGAAAACAATAAAAAGTACAGTTACTTTATTTATAAAACAGGAGAGTCCAACAATGAGATAGGCGGTTAATGATGAGCCTCTTTGCATGTTCCATAATCATCTCTCTCTACCTATAACATCCCTCACTATTCACAATTCACATACGCCATTTGTTTCACACTAAATGACCGTGACAGTGGTTCTGTCCTCAATCAGGGTTTACGATACCAAAAAACTATTCGATACAAAAGGAATACACTTTAAACCCCTTTACTAAATCATATTATATATTAGTAACCATTTTTGCCTATTATCTAAAAAATATTGCTAAGGCTTAAAATTATCTTCCGGAATTTGATAATTTCGAGAATATTTTTACACCAATAAATACTTATCGAACAACTTGTATTCTTTTGAGCTCAATCCAAATAATAATGAAATGCTTTAACTTTTTTCCAAGATATGGAACATACTACCTACATACTACAGATACATACAGTACAAAGCCTGTATAGGTATACGATAGTAAGCAACTATCGTTTAGAAGTATAATATCCTACATAATTACTACAATCTGTAGAAGTAGAGAATGGAAATTTTATATTCGTATAAAATGTATAATAATAAGTCAGTGAGTGATCGGTTTTGTAAACTTCAAGTTTAAACTCTTTTATTTGTATACCCTTGAGATAAATTTGCTAGATCCGAGTTAGACCATTATTTACCCACACGTGCAGTTACACATCTAATGGTCCGTAAGGGACTCCTCGTCTGCTTAGAAAATGGTTCAATGGGGCATTCGAGGCTCCGGACCCGAAACTCAAATCCTGACTTTTGTAATTTGGAAAAGCTGGTGAGAGCGATTAGGGCGTGCGGGAGTCTCGTATTACATTATGTATAGGAAATTCAGACTAATGTTAGAGGCAGCCAGTGGAGTTAAAACAATATGTTGGAGATTTTGAGAAACTCACTTGTTCCCACAGGTGAAGGTGGGCTGAATTCCTCTTATTCGGGATTTTCACGGTGGATGATTTGAGGAGGGAAAAGAGTCGTCCGTTAGGAAAGAAGAGACGAAATCAACTGCTTTGTTTCTCCTTCCTAGGGAGCCAAACCACTTTTTCCTCGACACTATTGTTCAGACATTCAGAGACACAAATGCGACATCGCTGAGATTCTTTCTTTCTTCAGAATCGAGACCCCCTCAAATCTCTCCTTGTCAAATAATTCCCTTTTTATTCGCAAAAGTCTAATGTAAAGGGGACAAGCCTTTTTTCCATAAGACACTAATCAACTGCGTACAATATTGTACTGGTGTTTAGTACACCACTTTACCAAATATGTTAAACTTAGCTTCTATTTACTTTGAATACATTCATCATAAAAGAATTTTCCATAAATACAATACAATCAAAATGTCAATATTTTTGTTTAATTTGTGGCTAGCACCATAAGAGCTTCAATAGACTGAATAAAAATACTTATTTACATACTTAAAACATTCAAAACTTGCTATCGTTATTTCAATCAACTAAATATTCCATTCTAATCGAAAAATTACTTGTCTATGAAGACTTAAATAACTCATATTATGTATGTATTTAATGTACTTTATAACATTGGTACAAGTGATGGGTAAGAAAAATGATAAATTGTGGATAGGTCGTTTATAAGAAAGTCTCACATTTAAAACTGATAGATAATGAGGATAGTGACAAGGTGTGACAAAAGGCAATAAATCAAAAGACGACCCTCGGTAGCTCTCTAAAGAGACTCGAGAAGGATTGATTAAATACTTGTTGGAAATAGAACGAAGAGTCTCGAAGGAAAAGCCGAACTGAAACTCTCAACTCCCACGTATACACTTTTAACTCCGAGATTTCCTTTGCTCAACTCCCTTGCCGTCCATTTCTTTGCTCCGTTTAAAAACCTCAGGAATCAAAGTAACTAAGCGAAGGATGGCTATGGGGATGGTAAGGGATCTCCCTCATTTGCAAGATCTTAAATTAAGTCCTATGAATTCCTAATGAGCCTTTCCGCTCCCTGTATAAATATCCAAGAGCCTGGCACATGAAACTATGAGACGATCTTTAATGGGATTCAATTTCCACACTTCTAACTACGTCGTCCTCGCATTGAATCTTACTCAAATTTATCAAGGCATTCAAAAAGAGTAATTGATAAAGGTCTCATCTTCTTCAGCCTAAAGACCTAATTATTCCTACTTATGCAGGAGCCCCAAAAGCATTCAGATTAGCCCAAAAATTCAACTTTAATCCGATCCTACTTAGAAATGGATATTTAAGTACGAAGAAATGGAATAAATATGCAAATTCTTCGAGTCATTCCAAACACTTCTTAGCAATGCCAATTTTAGCTCCTATTCAATTGAGGTTTAATTTTGGGAAATTAATTTCCTTCGAAGATTTAAACCCTAAATTCAGAATTAACTCCACTCTGACATAGAAATTGCTTTCAACTCTCGTACCCTTGAAGTTAAAATTGGATCGATCAGGGTTCATATGGTTCTTATAATCCAAAGTCAAGGATCCGATTTAAATGAATTAATGGATTCTCTTGATGGTTAGAGTCACGGTCAATATGAGTGAAAAAACGTGAAGAAACTAACAAGTTAGATGAATCCCCGAACAATCTTCTTTTATAAGGGTGGGTGTGAATTCTTAGAGGTGAGGAGTGGAGAAGGTCAAAATTACAAATGGGGGAATGAAGGCACTTCATCACGATGTGAAATTACTTGAAATGGATCGCAATTAACTACAGAGTCATAAAGAGGGTTGAGACTCAACTACTTATTATCTCCACAATTGGGATCCCGCAGTGAAAAAACTGGCCTTTCTCAATGCGAATAACATCAGAAGAGTAACCTCAAATCTTACATACATATTTATTATCAGTTCATCATTTTTAATTCTGAACAATTAACAATCTACAATTTTTGTATGTGCAATCTCTAGCCATTGCAATTTATTAATTTACAACGGAGCGTCTCTATACTTAATTGTTTAAGTATTCACATGATTTATATTTGATTCATATATTCTATACAATTGAATCAAGATTTTTATAGTATAGGTAAAGGATGTAGCATTTCGGCATCGTAAATGATCTAACATATTTAAATTGAAGTATAATATGTGAATTAAATATTCACAGAGAAAGTTTTTAGCTAATTAATAATGCTTGTTGGAACCAACATGAAGAACTTGATAAAATTTTCTATATTGATATATCTTTTCAAAAAGTTCAATTGAAGCGAAATTGATTTGAATAAGGTGATAAGCGGAATGTGTTAACTCCACTTGAATGGGAAAAGGTTGGGGGGATGTTGTTTCCTTTTATTGTAATGCAAACTCACTAATGATGATTGAAAAGTAGAATGGGAAAGCGTCGAAAATATTGATCACGTATTGTAGATTGTACTAGTAGAACTCTAACGAACATTTTCATGAAGTGATAAGGTAAAAATGAACAGAGGAACATGAAGGGTGTTGGTCCCCATTTCCACAACATAGACAATGTTAGAAAATTCAAGCAATTTATGGAAGGTATGTAATTGATGATTTGTAGTACTGGGTTACTCTGCATAGTGCTATTCTACCTAAATGTACAAGTTACGTAGATTCAGCTTTTCTACCGTGCACATATCTGTTTATTTAATGATCTCATTGAAAGTTATGTCCTTTCTGCATCCGTCTGCCAGGATTGTAATAGAACTGGACAAGTTCACTTTTCCTCATGCTACTCATTAATGTTGTCAAACTTGCCTTCCCATTCAACCTTCCCGTTCATTAACCAATGCATTTTTGCATTGGTGTAACAGTAAAAGGAAAGAGATCATATAAAATATCTTGTTGAAACATTTCTCTGCAAATTGAAAGGGATCGTGAACAGGCATTCTTTTCTATGATATATAGTACGAGTATATAGAAGTTACAATGATGAAAAGGAATTGTTAAAAGAACTAAAAGAGTAACGAGAGAGGAAGGATGATAAACCCCATTTTCAATGGCTCACATCATCCCAAAAATTTACCTGCGGATACTTTGTGGATTTATTTAGATGATTATTTTGATTGGACACTGAGGCAATGCCAAAATGAGATACTTTACTTGTATGTGAATGACTATGTAAAGAATGCTTTTATTGTTAATCAGATATGTCTAATTTCTAAATTCAGAAAGCCGTCTTCGGTCATTCGGCTCCACTTTTCCTTCAAGTTATTATTTACGACTGCCGACGTCCTTAAATCAAAAAGCCATTAAACTAAAAAAACAATCATATTTTGAACAATCATATATTATGTATGTAAGAGGTATTTTATTTATACAAGAATAATATAATAATTCTTCTTATAAAAGAACCAGCTGCTGAATTTCTTACAATGAACCTTCGTCGACAATAAAATGCATTTTGTACATATGCCAAAGATATATCATCTCCTATGCAATATTGTTGCATATCAAATAGGTTCGAGAGAATCCCAACCTTAATCATTTATACCTGTAGTTTGTTTTATTCCTTCTGTGGCCTCTGTGCACTATGTAAATTCAATCTTGCGTATTTTTCAGCTTGTTAGGATAAGATACGAGGATTTCTTCAACAATATCCAACATGCCAAGTTGACTGGTGGATGTGGATTTACTAACAGCTCCCAGTTAGGATAAGATATGAAAGATAAGTTCGTATACGGGAAAATTATGAGATAAGGATTCAAATGAGCTTTAAGAGATGGGCAGATGGAGGATGAGCCGCCTTAGACCCAGAAAGTGGAAATCCTTGAAGTCTGATACTCGCACGCCTTCCTGAGATGACGTTAAGATTATTAAAAATTCTATTGCTATACAAGAATATGTATACTCTCTTCCTAATGGGCCCTGACATTCGAGAACGGATGCTCTCAGGCTCATCTCTTTGAATCTACGGTGAGTCCTCCATCAAGGGATGCACATCAGGTAAGCAAAGGAGAGATAAAAGTTGATATTGAAAATTAGTTTGTGGAGCAATGGAAGATTGCAAAGAGCATTTTCCCTCTCTTCTTCCAACTCAAGACTGAACCAAAATTCCCTTCTGTTTAATCTATGAATGATGATGGGAGGATAATGGGCCATTCGGGTGTTGGTAATGAAATATAAAATAAAATTTTAAAACCTAATAAACCAGCCCACATCGAGGTAATGGAAAACATGGAAGTGGTAATAATTGAAAAACACGCCTCTCTTTAGCCAATATTACTTTTACATCCACTTTAAGTATTTATTATATGAAGGACTAATAAAGAGGATGAAGGGTATGGAAATTGTTTTTGAGAATTTCCTTTATTTCAAAAGTCTTTCCCCACAACCACAATCGTCATTCTAATGAGATGGAACTCGGAACTTTCTCAGCTAATCAAATAAAAACAAATCCCAACATCAACTTCCTTCAACCAGCACTCAATTAACTTAAAGTAAGGATTTGAAATGAAGGATTGCATAGGCAGAGAACCCTTCCACGTCCGCAATTTTATTTCGAGACGGATTGAATGTCCAAATGAGCCATTCAGTTTGATCACTCCCATGCCCATTATGACAACGAAAGACTTCTTCTCTCTCAAGTCTTAGACAAACGAAAGTGAAGGAAGGAGATGAGAAAGGACCAAACTTTATTTTTATGTACACCAAGTAGAACACTTCATTACGCCTCTCCACATGAGATTTGTCAAATTCATAGACGATCCTCAGTTTCCTCATTCTTTCTCATCAGAGAACGGTGAGCGTCTTTTGCATTCAAAGCTCACTGGCCGTTAATAAATAAATTATTATGCTAATGTTGCATATTAAAAAGACAATTTCATTGCGGCTTAATCAGTTTTGACAATCTTTAATTTCTACTACTTAAAATAGAATCTTAATTTCCTTTCGAAATCCAACACCTTCAAATATCAAAGAAATAGAATATTTAATAATTTAATATATGTCATGGAATACGCTTACGGAATAGAATTAATGTTAATTAACTTTAATTTTTTCGTTATCAAACATAAATTCATGTTCTTGAGTTTCGAATTACAACAGCGTAATGTAAACAATAAATGTAGTGGACACTGCGTGAAGCAATGGAAAATAATTTGTAATATCTGTCTCTTCTTAAGTTTGCGCTAATCTATAAATTCTATAACTTGCCTTTAAAGTCCTTACTCAAATGGTTAGTACATTCCAAAATTAATACATGTGTACAAAAGAATCCTCCTCCTTATATGGATGAGAACCTTGAAGGCGGAATTGAGAGAGGATTTCTTTACAATTTGCTCAGTCATTAGTTGACATGCTTTGGTTAAATACTATCACTGGAATTTGAATGTGAAATAAGAGCTGTACGTTGTAAAGTAAACTGCATAAATAACTTTAAAGCAAATATTCAGAAATATTCGAACGTGCGTAGCGAAAAGGCATTTGCGAAGTAGCTAAATTAGAACGTCAAAGTTTTTAAAAGGCGCAATTTTTCCACGCTTAACAGTGAATATCTTAAATCTTAGTTTGTTGAAACAAAAGAAAAATAGAGGAGTCGTCGGGGGTCTCAGTTTTCTCTTCCGGATATAAAGATCTTCATGAATATCTTCCTTTTTCTTAATGAGGGTCTCGAAGGAGAATAAACATTTTGCATATGTTGAGGAATATAAATTAACTTACTGTTTCCCCATTTCCCGTATTCTTTCTGGCTCATAAAGCTTTAAAAAACTTTATTGGCATTCTCATTAATAAATTAGTCCAACTTTTTCTAATCCTTTTGGTAAAATTATAGCAGTAATTTGACTTTGGTAAACACCCAGATTGCTATACTAGTCAAAACTACTAAACAATATACAATCGTAAAACTAAACTACCAACTAATTATTTAAATGTAAAACTTACTATACTTGTATGTGGGCACAATAACTTACAGCCACCCGAAATGCTTCGACTACTATTTCACTTTACCTAAATTATCATTTTCCGTTAATTTCAAGTCAGTTAGTGTCAATAAAAAAGTATGAAACCAAAAAATTACTGATGTACGAGACTCAAACTGACAGACAACAATATAAGTGAGAAAATTTTACTATTAATATTCTAAAAAGCAATGTGAAGTTTTAAGATTCAAATCATGAATGTGGTTCTGTGTGAAAAAGAGTTAGTTGACTTTATATTGCAATATTCCTACTCCTTCCGGGCTCATTGTGAATAAAAAACCAGACAACTATCAATACACAAATGCTTAAAAAGGCAGGAGGCAATAATGAAAAAAGATCATTCTAAATTCTAATGAAAGAATTACAAGTCATACTTGATTAAATGAGAAAAACAGGAATTTAATATTATTGAACACCAAATATATGCAAAGATAATAACGATTTAAAATTTGATTTAAATCGTTATTATGATAAACTGCATAGTTGAATCAGGCTTGGAATCATGCAAGGAACCCAATTCTCCAAGTACATAGATGTAAATTGCGACATGAATAAATTAAACATTCTTATTAAATTAATTCTGCTTCAAACTCTGAAAATATTACTTCGTTCTTCCTTTAACGCACATGTAGTATGTATTTATGCATTCTAATTCCACATATCTTTTGTATTTATCAGTGAGAAGAAAATTCCAATTTCTTCGAATAGATGAATTAATGATTCTCCATTCGACAAAGGCCACTGACTATGAATTTAAATGAGTGGAGCTTGAGGGCTCCTCTAAAGAAACACATAATCGTCATTGGAATGATGGATATTAAAAATCATGCTTTATAAATTAATTAACAAAGGTGATTAATGTTACATTTTATGGATTCCTTCGTTTCCCACCCTCGCCACTCTTTCTCATGCTATTGCAAAAGAAATTCAATATTCTTTTCATGAAACAAAAGAGTCATTTGCCTTTGACTTACGTGATAAAGTTGAATTTTAAATCATGTCTAATAAGACCACACGAAGAATACAGCTGTTTTTGAAAGCAGAAGCGATCATTAACTCTATCAATGGTGATTCATAATTAAAGAGAATCTAGTCAAGAGGTTTAAGTGAGTGAGTCACTTAGGATTACTTCTGGATAAAGTCAAAGGCGTTTAAAACGAAGTAAGGAATGAAAAATAACAAATCTTTATATTGTGCTTATGCAGCACCAGAAAATTAAGATATGCGCCCGGAATTGTTTAGTTTATTCCAAAGAATACAAAACGAGAAGTATATTGAGATGAATATACTTAATAAAGTAGTTCATTTTGTTTTGGCTTCCCAAACTTCTACGCAAATTCTATAGCTTGAAATATAATCTCGTAAAGTATGAGGTGAATAAAACAAAAGTACGAGGGTTATTAATCAATACTCCGTCGTAATACATTACTTTTTCACCGCATGAAAATGCTCGACTTTTGCAACGAAATCGAAAATCTATGCCAAATGTCTTGTACATAGGTAAGCAGGTTCGAATAAAAAGGGCAATTTTGGATTCCTTCACTTTCTCCAATCACCAATAATATTATTAAATGACTTCTGCATACACAATTTATTTTGAAAGATTAATAAGATTGATAAGAAAAGGTTAAATTGCCATTTGGGCTATATCAATTCCGTTTAATTACATTTTAACCATAGGAAGCACTCTGGGCATATCTCAACCCATAAAGTATTAGAATGGGGGCAAATTTTATTTAATAATATCTAGTTTGAGAAAAATATACTATTTATTCATAAATGTATTAATGCTTAATCAATGATTTTAGTTCATTTTTCCGTATTGATGCTTAATCGTTTATAAATGAAAATACAATACATCAAAATCTATGATGTATAAAATGCAGCTTTCAATCATTATCTGCTAATAAATAATTATATGTCTGAGTGAATACTGTATACAAATTGTATTGGATCACCAAGTTGTTTTATAGATCCTGCTTGGTATGTTTACATATTCTTAATAAAGAAAGTGGTTCTTTGTTTAGGACAACAAAAGACATCGAATCCTTACCTTATTTATTGGAAGTTCTTGTGGTGTCGTTTTCTTTTGTCGTTTATAGTAAATATGAGTCAATTGAAGACAGCTCAACGGCTCAAGTCAATAAAAGCTTAATGGAATATTTAATATTTCACCACTTCTCTATTTGGCGTTATCTCATCCCACTTATTTTCTCCGTAAATAATTAATTCATTTGCTGCTAATCAAAAAGTCGATCATAGACAGCTTAACTTTAAATCGTTTAAAAATGACCTTCTAAAAACTCAATTCAAATATTAAAAAAGTAAACAATGAAGGGCTGAAACACCTTAATTTTACAAATAGTTAATGAAACAATTAAATGGAACAATTAAACTTTGAAAATGAAACTCAAATCTACCACAGATCTTATTTCTAGTTTTGCCGATTGTGTATTTATCTCATGTCCAGGTAGACGACAGGTAAATGAGAGAATGACACGGGGAGTAATGAGACGTATAACTACTAGAAATCTTAGTTTCGGATTCAAATTCGGTGTTTGGAGTTGCGGTGAAGACCTTGGAACTTAACAATGGAGTCAGCTAATTGTTGTGGAGGTAGTTGACAATATAGGAGTTGCTTGGGATGGAGACGGTGAGTGAGTGAATGGTGGTTGTGCTTCAAGAGTTGTTGGTTGTTGCAGAGGGCTGAGGGACCTCCTCCCACCTGTGACTCCCTTCCTCCTCACCTCAACACAACCGATCCCATCTTCGCAATCCTCCAACACACAAGTGGGGATTATACAACAAAGGCACGATGGGATAATATGTCTGTCCGGTGGATTGTTTTCTAATATAACTTTCATCATTCTTTTTCTATACAAAGGATCCATTTCGGCGAAGCAGCCGAACATGAGCGAAAGTGACCGCAAGTTTTGGGGATATTCATTCCAACCGGAAGTTCCATGTCAAAAGTTGAAAAACAATCATGTTCATGAAATGTATTGAGATAAAATGATAGAAAATGTAAGTAGTGTTTACGTAATAATGCATTTGAATATTGTATGATATTTCAGCAAGAGTGAGTGTTTTTTTAAAAATCGATATCAGAAGTTGTATTAACGAAACGTTAATATACCTTATGCACGAATGGTGCATATTATTGGATGAAAAGCATTATTTGATAAAAGGTGTTGCAATGCATTATTATTCTAATAAAAGCAGATATTTAATTTTTTCGTAAAAATAAAATCACATTAAGAATCACAAAAAAGTTTAAAAATAATGACACCGAATGGATTATGAATAGATATAAATGAACAAGTAAAAATAAGTTAAATGATAAATTATAATATTACTAGAATAGTAAATAATAAAAAAGTATGGCCTATTAATTTGAACATGTTTATGTGCTTAATAGTTAAATCTAAAAAAGTTATATTGCTATTTTGCATTAAAAATATTATAAGTCGATCATATTTAATACAATTTTACTGAAGTCTCTTTAATTAATTTATTATTTATATTTAGTAAATATTAAAATCGCGTTAATATGTCCCCTTCAAATATATCCTTTTATGACTATTATTGTTAATGGCTTACATTAATTCAACGACACTTTAAAAATCTTCATTTCATTTACAAGCCTTCTAAATTAAACACCTATTACCTTAAATTATGTTTCTGTAGTTTAAATCGGAATGGACAATGGACATGTTGATTTCACAGACAATTGAAAGCTTTGAGACTGATTTATGGAGTTGGATAAACAAGACATGTCGATTTAAAATTCTGTTTGTTTGGTAGGATTAGCGCATTTTTCTCTTTTTAGACGAAGTTAGTATCCTCAGATTTCCACCTTTACCAGTGTAATTCATTAAGGCGAGTCCAAAAATTATTAGAAGAGTCCCAATCCACCATAATATTCCAACTGATTCTCCGAATATTAACTGGCCCACTAATGCCTAAAAAATTAAATTAAATATACACAATACCCAGGTATGTATATTAATTTATTAATATATAGAAAAAAAACACCTTACATTTAAACGATCATTGAAGTGACTTACCGAAAAAAAGAAATTCGCGGCTGTGTTGGTCACAGTTGCTTCTAATGAAGTTTTACAATAGCGAAGCGCCTTGACAAAAGTCGTCCACATGATTCCATTCATTAGAATCATTGAAATAAAAGCAGAAGCTCGGAAGTACATCGAAAACTATATAAAATGATTAAGTATTAGGTAATGTTCTTATGATTTTTAACTTTAATAAAGTTACATTCTTAATAATTTTTTAATCGTCTGCCAATTTTGAGTATTTAACATTACATGACTGCAAGAAGAGTAAGCATTTTCGTCCGAAAAGTTCAAATATTTTGAAGAGAGATATTCACAAAACCAAACAGTCTCATTTTGTGTCATGGCTAATTTCCCAAAAGTCCCAGCAATTGCGGCGAGTACTCCAGAAGTCAAAGCGAGAGTGAGTCCTTTGGTTGGGGATAAGTCTTTTTCTTTCTCATCGTCCATAATTTTCTAAAATCTAATCAAAATGAAAAAAATTAAGATTTGTCGTATAATGTCAAACGTATATAAGAACTTTGTAATTTAAAGATTAAAATCATACATTATACCTTTGAGACAGTTTCGGACTCTTGTTCTTGTATTATTTCATTTCCTCACTTCATTAAATGTTATTGAGCAAATAAAAGTGAAAATAATCTCAACTCATTTATAACTAGTTTTTGCTGAACACACTGCATAGACTATAAAAGTTCATTGTTCAAGCTGGTTGAAATTAAGATATTTAATTAGGTGGTTGTATTTTTATATTTTATTTTTCCATTGTTTTTACCTTTTTTTCTTCGCACGAGTAGTTTCAAAATTAGTCTACTATTACGCAAAGAGTTCAATCCGGGTATTATGAGAAATGTACGGTGCTTTTATCCACCGCAGCAGCAAGAGAAAAGATATATCCACATCCACAAGACACAAGAAGACCGAATCAAAACTCAAAACTAACTACTATCCACATTCATCCAAACACTCTCCCTAATTGCTTGTGCTTGTTAGAATAGTAAGTATAAAGATTTATTATTAATAAAAACTATTAAGTATCTTGTTGAGTTCTGTATGCGGGGTCTTTTGGTACTGTTCTAACTTTTCGTTGAGTAAGGAATATTTCGAAATTATTTAATGACAATGAAGTTACTATAAATAACTACTCAAGCGATTATTCAAACTATAAATTAATTGCATTTTAATTAATGCTAAAAATAGTAAATTATGAATCATTTAAAATTCTAGAAATTAATAATACTTTTATTCAATATTTTTTGGTTAAATATTAGCATTTACGTAATAATCAGTCGTAAAGAAAAGTATAGCCAGGATTATTAACATCCATCCAATCATCGAAATCCTGATTGACACGCGAGGTAAAATATTCTCTCCAACTGCCAACTTTTCCTTTTCTCATAAACTTTTCTTCTGATTTATTCCGAATCCCAAGTTCGTCCCAATGTTCGTAATTGCATGATTTATTTTTGGACATATTTTGAAAACTTGTGTGAGCGACTAGCAGATTAACGTCTTCAGAACTCAGAGGTATTTCGAGGAAAGTGCTAATTTTCTATAAAGAAAATCAAAATTACAAATATTTTTTATATTTTTTTTATATTTATATCATATCAGTGTATTACAAATATGAATTTTGTATATAATATTGTAAAGCATACACACCCGTATTGTTTCGAACGGATCCTTTGAAAGTTCTTCGTAAGTGATAAACAAAATATTTCGATCATCTTTTCGAGATTCGTAAGAAGTTATGTGACCGAAAAATGGAGTATAAGGAACTAAATAAAAAAAATATTTCTTTTTATAAATATAATGTCATGCAATTTCGATAAACATTAGTTTTTAAATACGATATTTATAACTTTAATAGCGATGGTTAAAATTACGAATTATATTAAAATTAGCTAATGAACTTTCTTTTGGTGCTTATTAATGCTTACTCTGATTCTTTTTAAACGCTTCTTGAAATTCATCGAAGGATCCTGTGTAACTGGAGAATTTAAGCATTCGACTAAAATGAAAATAAGACACTACCTGAAAAATTAATTCAACTATTTTTAAATTCAATTCAATATTTCTTATAGTATTTTCATATATAAGGTATATATTATTATTTAGTTACAAAGCTTAAAGAATTTGAAAATCAAATAGTAACGATATTATACCGTATCTTTCGGATTTCGAGTGATGTAAATAATCTTGGCCCTTTTCACTGATTTAGGTAAAAAAGTGTAAGGGAGATGAGTTTTGATAAATCTGTAAAATAATAAAATAAATAAATGTATGGTTAATTTAATGTTTATCAAATTTATCCAAGAATATTATATCATATTGATAAATGAAATCCAACCTTGGGCCTTTCATTTTCTCAATTGAATTAATTCCAGGATATGGATATTCTAAATAGGGAAATCTGTCTTCAAGATTGTTTTTCGACGCATCTTCAACATTCAATCCATTCTTAATTAGATAAACGATCTCTTGAACCCAAGTTGTTCCTAAAATAAACATAATTAAAAATTCATTGCATACATAAATTTTGGTGTTTTCTAAAAATTAAGAAAAAAATTATCAACCTGTTTTTGGGAAACTTGCTACAATGACATCATCTTGATTGAATTGAAATTCAGCTATTCTTTTTATTGTTCCATCTTCGACGATCCCTGCTGGAAGAACACATTCGGTGACAGATTCTTTTCCGCTTAAGGGATCAATGTTCCTCTTGGAACATTTGAGAAACCTCTTGTAAGATCCTGTGATTTTATCATCAATTGGGATAAAATGACAGTCTTCTGTAAATTCGTGAAGTTTATCTCTCTTTAATTTTCTAGCAAGAAAAACCAAAATGAATGTTCCGGAAAAAAGTATCAGAGAAAACACTTTTTTATAAGTTCGAATTTTCATTTCTTGGGTTTTGGCCCTGGCACGACTTTCTTCATCTTCTTCTTCCGGAGGATCAGAAGGACGGTTATTTTTTTCTAGTAGATTTACGCTGGTGGAAATACTTCTATTTGCGAATCTTCCTCTTATCGCATTGTTATCGAAGTACGAAATTTTAATCGGCATGTTTCCATTTTTAGTTTCGATCTTTAAAAGGGAAGTTGATCGAAAATGACGCAGTGAGACGACTCCATAAAACGAATGACCAACTCGAGCTTTAATAACTCCAAAATGACTAGCCAACTTGCTCATTTTCACTGCTTATTCGATTGACCTGTTTAATATAAATGAGAAATAAATAATTTTTTGGTTAATATTTAAATATTATCTAGCACATAAATAATTTTAACATAGAGAGTACTTAAATAGATCTTCATTTAAACAATTAGGTATACATTGTCACTTACTATAATGTTTAAACATCAAATGTTCTAGTGGTCCTTTGTAATTTTCAGCAAAAATATGAATATAATTAGATGATTTGAGCTGGAGTGAAATAAAATTAAAATTCCACCTTTATTTTGGACTTTGCATTTGCAATGCACTTGCACTGTGCAAAGTGTGCAATGCAAGTTGTACAACTCTACAAAAGACACAAATATATTCAAATAGGAATAAAACTATCTCGTGCTCTAACCACAAGCGAATTTCGAATTTCATGATAGAAAGTTCTGAAAAATTAGCAATATTATCTTTAAATTTTATTTTCATTGAAATTGGCTTCTTAGAAAATCGCTACCGATAAATTAAGAAGACTTCTCATGGACAAGGAGAGTACAATACCAAAACTATAGGTAAGAATCAAATGTGATTAACCACATTAGTTTTCATTTCAAAGTAATAATCGTGTATTATTCAATACACTTACGTTACACATTACACTTAACTTATCGTATTATTATTATTATCATGTATGCGTCATTTCCCTTTCCAATCACATATTGTCCATTTTATTTGTCTATATACCTAATTTAAGTTAAATGGTTTAACGTTTTTCATTATTATTACAAATTTTAATGATTTTCAAAATGAAGATAAGAAATACTGATTTTAATTCATATTTTGCAGAGTAACAATGTACTGCCTGCAGTGGTTGATTCCGGTCTTGTTGCTTCCAAAGCCGGTGAATCCGGCTCTCCTCCACAACCATGTAATGTTCATGGTCCTCTACCTTACCGGATTCTTCCTGGAGCGGAAGCCTTGTACGATCTGCTCTCTTGTCTTCGTCGTGGCTGTTGCTCTCCTTTGTTACTCCGGCCTGGGGAATTGCATTTTTTGGTCGTATAACTGCGACACCGTCCGCTGTGAAAATGGATAAATAAAATACTGCAATAATATATAAAATACATTATATATCAAACAATAAATTCTAAACTTTCTTTATCTTTGTCTCAAAAATTCGTTTCAACTAATAATCAATTAAATTTTAATTCAAGTGCGCCCTAATCTTTCTCATAAGAAATTAACAAGAATCTTCAATTTCTATTTTCAAGCATCCGTATCCAGGGCATCCATTATTATTATTATGAGTTTGTTCATCAAGAAGGTTATTGGTTTTGTTACAATTATTACAATATATGTTATGATAAAGGAAGCTATGTCCTATTACAAAATAGGTAGTTCTATAACCCCCTAAAAGTTAAAAAAAATTACAAATTGATATACAATAAAATTAAATTATAGATATAAATCAACTTAAATTAGAGAAATATATATTTAAACTTAAGTAAGAAATAAAGATTATAATAGAAATAAATTATTGGTTTTCTAAAAGATATCCATAAGCTTTCGAAGAAAATTGTTTATAGTTAATATCACAATCAAACCTTTTTAAGGTATTGTTCCAAATTTGAGAACCTTTAGAACCTTAACCTAAAGTTTCTCTACTAAACCCCGATACTAAACCCCGATACTAAACCCCGATCCCCTTGTCTGAGATTCGCAATAGCCGTAGCTTATTAAATAGAAGATTTCTATCCAATGATGGAAATGCATTGGAAAGATCAATTACAAAAACAATTTTACACTGGTCAATGTTTGTATGAATAAAATCATAAACACTCAATAAATAGTGAGTTGTATTATATTTCCTAAATCCAAATTGGTTAGGGTTTAGAATGTTATTCCTTTCAATAAAGTTGGTAAATTCACTATTGACAATTGTTTCATCTATTTTACACATTAAGCACTCTTGATAAATTGGACGTAGTTGTTTCAACATTTGTGGATTTTGTACTTTTGGAATAGGAGCAATTTTGTTAATTTACCATTCATCGGGATATGTATTAGTTAATCTAATAGAGTTAAATAAATCGATTATTGCTTCACATACGTTCCGTATACAGTTATATATGTTAAGTAATTTCATGCTGAAGCCTGTAAAGTCTTCTTGGTGAGAGTCCTTTCTTTTTAAAGTTTTCCATGCCTCAAACAAAGAACCACCATTTACTAATTTTACCACATATCTAACATCCATTACACTAGTATCATATTCAACTTTTGTGATTTCTTCTAATGTCGGATTAATCAACTGACTAAAATATTTATTAATTTCTCCAACTGTGAAATTTAAATGCAACTTGTACTTTTAACACCATTCATTTTTTTAATGCAGTTCCAAAATCCCCATTTTATTACTTCGCTTTGAAAATTACATTTTTGGTCGCTATTTATGGCTTATTTTACACTTTTGTTCAATTTTTTGCATTCCTTCTTAACTGATTGGTTCTTTTTTAATTTTCTGTACAATTTATTACGTGATTTTATAAGTGATATTGTTTGAGCGGAAAGTGTAATTTTATTATTAGAATGACAAACTTTATTAATGTATGGACAGTATTTATTGATTATAGAAAGGACATTTATTTTAAACTTTAAACATTTTTCATTTATACAATTTAAGTCTAATGAATTTAAATTTAAATCCGTTCGTGAAAGATCATTATTAAGGTTTTATAATCTACCATTGTGAAATATCTTTGTAAGAAGTACTTTTTGGTTAATTTTATTTTTACTTTAACAATATTAACTGAATAAAGTTATGGCCGGAAAAGTATGAAGGTTATACATTTAAATGAGTATATAACTTTAATTCGTAATATAAAAGTACTACTAGAAATTGAAAAATTAAAAGATTAAGTAGTAAAAAATAAGATTATGATAAGAACTTTTACATATATTGTATTGGAATATAAAAAGTAATTCTATGAAGGGTTGGGTGAATTTAATCTTAATCCCTTAGATTGATATATTATGTACGTAAAGAACCGCAATTAGACTGAGACTGTGTAGATATGAGACTATGATCCATCATAATTAACCCTTTAATAGAAATAGGTATACATGTGTTACCACCTTAGAAACGTTTATTTTTGTGGGATGGTATAAATGTTTTACTACGTTTATACCAAACCGTTTACTCCGTTAAATTAATGGAATGGCAAAGATGCTTTACCAACTTAAATCAGTTAAATTCTAGTGTATGGTAACGCGTTGCACCTGTAACAAGTTCTTAAAAAATGTGGTCTTGTATTACGTTCATACCAGTTGAGAGAATTCAATTTTTATTCTCTTTACAAACCATTTCCCTTTACAAATCGGAATTAAACGCCATCCTGAGATAATAAAAGGTAAATATTGATATCAAATATTAGGTATATTGAAATCAGTAAATTAATTAAATCTAATATGATTATTCACTAGAAGGACGTGAGAATGTCAAACGCCTTCGTCAATTACGATTTATCCGATTCTGAAGATTCCGACAAGGAAAATGAAAGCCTCCATCCGATATTTGACAGCGAAATTATTAACGGTATTGAATTATCATTTATTAAATATGTACATACCTAGCTTTTTATCAATTAGATTTACCTCGTCAACCTGAGTCAGACAATGAAGAGGAATTTCAAACCGATGACCCATTCTTCTTAAACATTAAAACATTTTACAACATAGCACACTATGAATAAATGTCAATAAATTTTTTAAAATAGGCAATGATAACGATTTTCAACATGCCCTTTATGCGAATCCACAAAATGTTCAACTTCCTGTTCCAACGTCTCAGATTTGGAATTGGGTGAAGGCAAAATCTCACGATCCAGCGCCCTACGATGCGATTTCTGGATGGACATCACCTAAAGACAAAAGAAACACTGAACATAAGTGCTTCGATCTCCTCTTCACGGAAGAAATCAAACAATTAATTATTAGTGAATCCAAACGCTTTGCTAATCAACACTGGCTCAGTGAAGTAATGGCCGGAGGAGACACAAAAAGGATGGGAACATTGATGAATTTATCAAAGAGTGATTTGACTATATTCATTCCCGTACAAATTCTCATAGGAATCGATCGAAAGCCGAAGATTTCGGATTACTGGAGCCGTGACTCAAACACTGGAGGTTCAATGATTCCAACTATCCTCACTTCAAACAGATATAAAAAAATCCTTCGCTTTCTCCATTTCTCGAACAACGAAGAGCAAGTTGATTTCCCACGTTGTAGGGTAAAATGGCCCCATCGCATCTGCCATCGCATTCTTTCTTCCGACACCGACGGCGACGTCTACTCAGAACAACAACAACGATAGAATTCCCGACTCATAATACTAATAACTGGTTGATAATGAAAATGAATAATGATATATGAGAATATGCTATAGTCTATAGTGCATAATTTATGAGGAGTACAATTCAAGTACAAAACAAAATACATTCACCTTTTAAGTTTTTACATTCACCTTTTCAGTTTTTCAGCCTTGTATATAATATATAATAAAATGAAAATTATAAAATTATCTTTGCAGGAAATTTTGATATACCGTATATCACATACGGCACTCGTTCTGTATGGTTTTTTTTATAGCCAAGCTTATATAGGTTTATAAATATTAGGAGCAGTAATAACTACTGCTGTATGTGCGTGTGTATTTGTATAAAAGTTAATCACATATATATCTATTATATGCATTTTGAGTGGCAAATAACGGCGCCACCTTTCTTAAATCATGTATTTTGAACATAAGATAAGCATTGAGTCAGGGCTTGGCTTCACTTTCAGAATTCAGAGCAGAGTAGCAGACTTGGAGGACCTCTTGGCATTTGTTGTCACTCCTGGATATTCTCGCATCTTGGATTGAGCTTCTCTGCAGTTTCATCAAAAGAAACAGTCGAAGCGTTGTGAGCACTCGTCCCAAGTCGCTCCAAAATGGAAGGAGGTCGAGGTCGTCCACCATCCCCTCAACAAGGAGAAGGTGAACCTGGGCCATCCATAGGGCCACCAGGTCAACCCCCGAGTACAGAGTAAGTTGACTTCGGATCTGGGCTTTGAGTCTCTGTGAAGATGCTTCAAGGTTCAAGTCTTTCGCTTTTCTATTGATATTTATCATGATTTTATTCCAAAATGCGCTTTTCGAAAATCTAATCGGATAATTTTGAGTTCATTTTGTAATCCCAATTATAAAATGATACCCTGTGTACTTTTGTTAAAATTTTATATCCTCAATACCATCATATTTCATATTGTTTTTTTGGGAATTTTAATTTTAATGCTTTTACATTAAGCGTTGAATCCCTGAAGAATTCTCATTCTCAAAATGAGTTTCTATGATATGATGATGAAGATAAAGTTTATTGAGATATTACTTTTACTTTTTTTAATTGTTATGTAAAGGCAACCTCGGACTGGCAGCTTCAACGATGATTTTGTAATTTCTCGACCAGCCACGCTTACCGGACCGATGAAATCGGGAACAACAGGAAAACCGATCAACTTGATTACGAATTACTTTCTGCTCAAGAAGAGACCCAATTGGAAGTTATTTCAATATTCCGTTGTGATTTCCATCGAAGAACCTTTGAGCTCTCGAAGGCGAGCATACTTGCGACCACACAAACCAGTAATTGGGCCTTACGTTTTTGACGGAACCACTCTCTACACAGTAAATCTTCTAACCTCTGATCCACTGGTCGTAACTTCGACCAGAAAAGACACTCAGGAGGAATTCACCATCACAATGAAATTCATCAAAGAAATGGAACCGAATGATCCTGGAACCATTCAGTTTTACAACGTTCTTATCCGTTCCTGCCAAATTATACTCAAAATGGATCAGATTGGAAGGTATTATCTACTTTTAACACAAAAATATTACCAGTAATATTATTACTGCTGATGATACATTTATTAAAAATATCCTTAATAATCATTAAATGATAATATTATTCGCTTTATTCTTAGAAATTATTACAATCGAGAGATGTCGATTAAAATTGATGACTGGCAATTGGAACTCTGGCCTGGGATTATCACTGCTTTGAGACAACACGAGAAGGATACATTGCTCTGTGTTGAAGTGATCCATAAAGTCTTGAGACAAGATACTGTGCTGGACTCAATGTACACGGAGCTTCATACTGATAATCCCGATTGGAAATCCCGACGCACTCATGAGATCCTGAAGGATCTTCTCGTCGGAACGATTGTAATGACAACATACAATCGGAAGACTTACAGAGTCGATGACATTGACTTTGAAAAGACGCCGGATGATTCTTTCCCGACAAAGACTGGACCCAAGACATTCGAAATTTATTATAAAGAAAAATATGGTACAACTATCCAATACCATAACCAACCTCTTCTTGTTTCTCTTCCAAAAGCTCGAGATGTCCGTAGGGGAAGCACAGGGCCGATCCTTTTGGTCCCAGAACTTTGCGTCATGACTGGGCTCAATGAAAAGATGAGAGCAAATTTCAATCTGATGAGAGATTTGAGCCAATATCTACATATGAGACCTACAGACCGAGCAACTGAAACTCGTGATTTCGTGAAAAAACTAGTTGCAAATGCTGAGGTATGTGTTGTAATTTTATATTCTTATAATAAACTCAAAATACATAAAGTTGGAAAAATGCTGATAACATTTGAAATTTAAACGTTTGTGTTAAAAAAATTAAATGTATTTTATCATTTTTTCTTTATTATATTACAACATGAATTTAGGTAAAAACCGAAATGTTGACATATGGAGTTGCATTTGATGAAAATCTCGTCCGAATCCCTGGAAGAGTTTTGCCTAAAGAGGACATTGTTTTTGCTAATAACGAAATCGAGTATCCAAATGATAAAGCGGATTGGACAATGGGTTTTCGATGTAAGAAATTATTATTCAATGTTTTTATTAATAATTAAATTATAGGTTTAATTCATTATACATTAAGTACGATTTGTATTGAGCTTATATTTTAACTATATTTTGCATTTTCAGCTAAAAAAATGTTGTCATCTGCGGCTTTGACCAACTGGGTTCTTATTTTCCCAGCGAGAGAAGAAAGAAACATTGACAACTTGACGCGCACAATGCAAAATGTTTCCCGTCCACTTGGCTTTCAGATTGCTCCACCTAGTTCAAGGTATTTACTATATGATTATATAAATATTTAACACCCTATACCATAGATCTCACTTGAAAGACTATTCATTTTGTTATTTGCACAAATTATGTAAAATTGTTCATGTTTTAGTATTAGGATTCAAGACGTTTCTATCGGTTCTTACATCAAGGAGATCGAAACTACAGTGAACAGAGAGAAAGATAAATTGCAGATGGTTGTCACCGTTCTTCCCACCAATCGGATTGACTTATACGCTGCAATTAAGAATTTTTGCTACGTTAATTATGGGAGTATAATTATAAGAATATATATGTTATTTTACTGCATGAATAATCGTTTAATTAATTTAAATGTTGAGCTAGTTAATAGATATATCAATAATACATGAAAAAATACTAAAATTAATTTAATAATAGTTCCAAGTCAATGCTTTTTGTCAAAGAATGTTGGGAACAAGGGACTGATGTCTATTTGTACAAAATTGGTCGTGCAGATGAATGCTAAGCTTGGAGGGGAACCTTGGACTATCAAGAATCCACTAAACGTTTGAATTAAAATAACAATTTTATCACTAATTAAATTACTGTTAATATTCTACTAAAAACCATTATTCTTTGAAATATTTATAACATGTATATAGGATTTAATGGTTATTGGATATGACATCCATCATGCTGCTGCCGGTGGGAAAGGAGGAAATATTGGAGCAATGGTTTGCACTTTGAACAAAGCGCTTTCCAAATATTTTTCTTGTGTGTCGAAAAACATGACTACTGAGGATGCATCAGTAAACATTGTTAGAAATTTTAGAAGTAAAGCTCTCTGTTATTATTAATTTTAATATTATTTAATTTATTCATTGTTATTTATCATTATATTGCTCGTAAGATTTTTATCATGATGATTCTATCATTTATTTAAGAATGCTTGAACGCATACAAAGAAGTGAACAATGACCTCCCCAAAACAATGATCTTCTACCGATCTGGTGTGGGCGATGGTCAACTTGGACATGTCTACCGTTCAGAATTGAACGAAATGAAGGTGAGGGAGGAACATTTAAAAGTGTATACAAATTAATCTATTATTATAAGTAGAATCTTATTACTTAACCTTATCTATAAAATATTTTAGATGATGCTTAAAGCTACATTTGATGCTGCCGGGAAACCATTGCCACAATTCGTCTTCGTTGTGGTGACAAAGAAAATTAACACCCGATTGTTCTCTCTTTTCAATGCTGGTCCGGACAATCCACCTCCAGGAACGGTTGCTGATGACGTTATCACCCTTCCAGAAAGGTTAATTACCCATTAGTGATAATAAATAATTAAAGAACAACACATATACTCTAAATATTGTGTGTAACAATAATATTGTATTTTAAATATAAAATAATATTTTATTTTATTAGATGGGACTTTTTTCTCATTGCTCAATCAGTGCGTCAGGGGACCATAAGTCCAACGAACTACAACATTATTTTCAACAAGAGTGCACTGACATCCGATCAACTTCAGCGGATCACATTCAAGTTGTGCCATCTTTATTACAACTGGTCGGGTACTGTGTCTGTCCCTGCAGTGTGTCAATATGCAAAGAAGTTGGCTTTCCTTGTTGGAACGGCTTCAAAGGGAGATTGTCACCAAAACCTCTGCAAATTGCTTTATTTCCTTTAAAAGGTCATAAGCAATAATTTTATTCTTCTTGGTACTTTCATGAATTTTGTAATACGTAAATGTGTAATATAAATACACATTAATGTAAGTATATAGTTATTTCTATTTATTTTATGTAGATTAATTAATAATCTGTATCTTTTTATAGCATTATTAATTATTAGCAATTTTAATGTACATAACTTAAAATCTCCATTATTTATAGTTATTTATATACTTTAATATTTCCAAGAATTAACTCATTCTATGTATTTATTGTTTTTATTAGTTAATAGCTTATATGTTAATAACTAATAACTAATAAGGTATTAAATGAGCTACGGCTTTTAATTAATGACCTTAAAATATGACCTCACTCACGAGTAATTTTTTTATAATTTGAATAAAGTAAATAAGACCTTAAAATAATGCTTTACGTGCCTAATTCTCAGAGCTCTGCATTAGGTAGCCTAATTCAGAAATTTCTTAGGCATTGCCTAATAATACCTAACGCATACTTTTTGCCTAAGAGGTAATATGACTTTCAATGTATATCGAATGCTATATTAAATTCACCTTACTGCCGTTTAGTTAAATTATAAATTATATAATATTTATTTAGGGTATTTAATTTAATTAATTTAAAATGTAATTATAACATTTTAAGATTGCCGTTTGATTAATTTTAGTTGTATTCTTATTCTTTATAAGAATGCGTAATTTAAAATAATTAAATTATAAGTAGGTACTACATGCCTTAATAAATCAAAGCGGCGTATTCACTAATTGAGGATAAAGGTACAATTTCTGCTAATCAAATGGCAATCATGAAATATAAATATAAATTAAACTTAAAACACCTTTAAACTTTAAATAATATTCAACATTATTTCAAATACGCAGAAAGTTAATTATTTGAATTTATTTGCCTTAATACCTTTTCAAACTCTAGTCTCATATTAAAATATTTCTCATGAAATTGGTCATTTTAGAATTAGGCATTAGGCAGCGCCTAATTAGGTATTTGACTTTTGCCTAATGCCTAAGAGAGCACTGCTAATTCTAATGCTTGTTTTTATACATAAATACAATTAAAAATAAATTGGGTTATAATTTTAGTTGAAATTAAATAGTCATATTTTAATTAAACCCATTCTATAATCAAATCATAATCATTATTTTACAACACTCCCAAATTGAGAAAATACGAAATAGTCGACCCTAAAACTAGCTCTTACAACCGCATCTATCTTGAGGTCGGCTTTTTACTTTCAGGATAAAATTCAATCGGCCTTGCAAATCTGTTTAATTTTGATCTTTGTTCTATCAGTAGACTACAGCTAACAAATTCATAATCAGGTTCCATTGTCACATTAAACTATTATATTAAAAATGGCGACTAAACGGCCTGGGGAAATGAGCATGGTTCCTGTTAAAAAGGCGAAAACTGACTTGCTTTCATATGACGGAGGAGGTCAACTTTTTGGCGTAAGATTTTTTATTAAACATACACACTATTATTTTATGCTCATAAACTATTGTGCTATAAAGTTAATTAATGAATTTGTGATTGGTATTTATTGCAGCCAGCCAGAACTTCTTCGCTTTTATCACCGATCATGTTATTGGAAGGACATCAAGATGAAATTTTGACTGCACGATTCAGCCCAAAAGGAGATATTTTAGCATCTGCCGGAGCCGAAAGAAGCATCTGTAAATTATTTAATTAATCTTTAAAAATAAATTGATTAGAATAGATTAAGATTATAATGAAGGCCATTTACACAAATATTTAGACGAAACATAATTTATTTTATTTTATAAGGTCTGTAACAAATTGTAATTTTTGACATTAATTCTTTAAATGTTACTTTATAGTTTTATGGAAAGTTTATGGAGAATGCACAAGTGCGGTTATGCAACCAAACCACACTGGAAGCGTCACAGGGCTGAAATTCAATTATGACGGAACACAGATTTACACTTCATCAATTGACAAGACGGTTGGAGTGTGGGACGTTCAGACGGGTTCAAGGATAAAACGACTCAAGGGTCACACAAACTTTGTAAATTGTGTTGACAATTGCAAGAAATCCCAACCGCTCGTCGTCAGTGGCTCTGATGATTGCCAAGTTAGACTTTGGGACATCAGAAGAAGAGGACCTGCAGTTAGCCTTAATGCAGTTTACCAAGTAACTTCTGTTAGCTTTGGCTGTGGTCAGGAGCAAATAATTTCGGGAGGAATTGATAACGATATAAAGGTTAGATTTTTAATATTTGATATTACAACAAATAAATATTGTTGTAACAAGGAATTGGTATTGGTAGTTATACTCATGCATAGTTATCTAATTTATTTATTTATTTTAATTCTTTTAAGGTTTGGGATTTGAGAAAAGCGGATGTAAGTTTTACTATGAGTGGCCATCAAGATACCATAACTGATCTTCAACTTTCTCCAGATGGAAAGTAAGAGCTGAATAACGATATAATTATTTATAACTATTATTTTATATTACTGTAAAGTGCTCAAAATTTTTTAACTTTGAGTCAATTTCCTAAATGTTATATTAAAAATCTATCCAGATTGATCAAATTCTCGAGATATAATGTCAATAATATGTGTATAATTTTTAATTTTAGCTATGTTCTTTCGAATTCTATGGATGGCTCATTGAGAATTTGGGACATTCGCCCATTTTCTTCTTCTTCTCGTTGCCAGAAGATAATGATGGGCCACAACCATGGATTTGAAAAGTTTCTCATAAAGTGTGGTTGGTCTCCTGATGGGCAAAGAGTGATTACTGGATCATCTGATCGCTTTGTTTACGTATTCGATACGAACACGAGGCATATATTGTATAGACTCCCTGGACATGAAGGAACAGTTATTGCTGTTGATTTTCATCCTGACGAACCAATCAGTGAGCCTTTTAGATTTACCATTATCTACATATTCTTTATTAATTCACTATTATTCTATATATCGCTATATATTGAAGGTTTAAATCGAAAAGGACCGTATATCGGAAAATTCATTTTAAATTTCAGCGTTAGTAACGGTTTATTTACATCATTTTCACAATATTAATAAAATGCAATGTTATAATAGTCAGTCAAATTTATATATATTCAACATAATATTAATTCGAATTTATGTTAATTAATCATTAAACGTGTTATTTAATTGAGGATCCAAATATTTTATGTATTTGTCTTCAGTGATGTTGTCTTTTCTCTTTTTTAAACTGTTTTTATTCTGTATTTTTTTCAAACTTAACTCTATTTTATTCATTCTGTATATCTTAAGATGCTAAAATAATCTGAATCTTCTATTAATTATATTATTTAACTTGTATTAATCGATAAGGTATAAATGAGTTTCCTAAAACGGACGGAATTGGAAAGAAAGAAAATGAGAATAAGCGGAACTTCTCTCGATAAATGTTGAACAAAGGAATTCACAATATATAATCTATATTAACATTTTCTCAAATATCCCCTTCAATTTGTCATGCTATTATCTTTAACGTAGGAATAGTCGCCATGAAAAGTTGTTTTTATTTCATTAGTTACGCCTAAAAATAATTTTTCCGAGATACGGTCCTTTTCGATTTAAACCTCCATATATATCTAACTTTATATGAATCATTGTCAGCATCATGCTAAATGTAAATTTTATATTTTTAGTTCTTTCAGCCAGTGCAGACAAGCAGATTTATTTGGGTGAAATTGAAGATTGATTGAGATATTTATTCAAATATTTAAGATTTAATATAAAATTGTAATATTTATATGATTTAATTATTTTAAATTTTTAACGAGTTTTCGTGACTTTCAATAGTAATTTTTTTATATTAAATGAAAAGTAAATGAATCATTTGATGTGTGTATGTATTGTATATTATATAAAAATAAAGTGTTCATATTATGTATTATTTCTATGTCATGTCACCCGCAAATAATTTCTACAGGAAATAATATCGGTTTATTTGAATTTCTAATGACTTGTCAAGTAACATGATTCAATTCTCAATAATCTTCTCAAATGGAATAGAGTATAGCAAAATAAGTACATTATATTGATTCTCACTCACATTTTATGTCAGATAAAACGCATACCTTAGATCTTTCTAATTCGGATTATTTTTAGTTATATCTTGTAGCAGTTAACTTTGGGCTAATTTCTGTACTGCCATAATATTTGATGACTATAGCCATAAATAGTCATTCTATTTAAACATTCACGATCTTCACTCTGCACTGTTTTAACAAGTTCTCAGTGGAAGCTTCAAAAGTCTTTTTGTCAAATCCTTAGAACTCTTCAACTTGACTCGAGTAATCCTAGCAACGAATTTATTTTCTAATAAGCCCTTCCATTTCCTATGTGTTGAATGGAGGAAAATATTTTAGGTGAATTATTTTTAGGGTCGGTTCAAGTCAATCGATACGATACATGAGAGAGTGAGTGTTTTATATACTAGTGCTAGTTATATAGTGTATCATAATGTATAAGATAGGAAGATGGATGCTAAGACCTGAGTGGATCTTTATTTTTCATCTCATCCTTCTTCAAGGATTGAGTGGAGCACCCTCGCAAAGTATACACTTTACATTTATTTATTTTGCCAACAAAGCATAATATGAAATATGATGAAAATATACATCTTAATTAGTGCCATACGTTATTCCAAATGTAATTTTAGATGTAAGTGATACAAATGGAGGAAAGAAAACTTCAGTCCAAAGCGTTAGTGTTTCTGAAGATGTAATTATAGACACTGACAATCAAGAAGCATTTTATCCTGTTGCTGCTGACGAGTCTTTGGATGACGAAGAGGAAGATGACAATGGCACTCAACAAGAGCCCGTTGCTGTTTATCGTTCAAAGCCATTGGGAGTAGTTGTGGAGTCTGAAGACAAAGACACGAGTCAAAATACTGAAGGGAGAAATCAAGTAGAAATGAGAAACAAAGTTAGCTCGGTGATCGAAACAAAAACGACGAGTGATGAGACTTATGACGATTCTGATGGGTTGGAAGAAGAACTTTACACGCTTCATGAAGCAAGAAGGGCCCTTGAAGTTCTCGAAGCTGAGCTTAATAAAAATCGACGACGTTTGTCATCAGGACAATCCAAGACGTATGCTGCTCTCGAAGTTCTCAATTCACTTGCTTCAACCCTCAACGATGAAATTGAGCAAGCTTTGAAAGTTGCTAATTGTCTCAAAAGCATTGAAGGTTTAGAGCCCAAAGAAGCAATAACAACAATGCCTAGTAAGCCTAAATCCAAAATCCATAGGATTCATAAAATTCTGGAAGCCAAAAAAGTAGACATTGAAGAGTCGAGTGAGGAAAAGAAGAAGATGGAAAAGAAATTGAGAAACAAAAAGCATGCACATCGTTCAAAGAAAGATTGAAAGCAATAAAAGCAATAACGAGAGAAGGAAAACTAAAGAATTGCTTCAAGCAAAATACAATAATTGCAATGGAAAGGAAAATCCTGAGAGTTCAAGTTTTTAGTACCAAGCTCAAGTTGTAATCATTTCTCTAAACGTTAGACAAGGTTTGTTTTTGTTAGATTAATACATACCAAGATAATAATTCTTCAGACACACGGATGTTATTCTCATCATCATAAAACAATAAGTAGATTAGGTAAGTAGATTTGTAATATAATTTATATTATTGATAATTAAGTAAGGTAAATGCGAAATGTTTACCTTTTATAATCACAAAAGTGTAAAAATATTTATGCTCATTAAAACTTGTAATTAATAATTATATCATCAACTCAACTGTAATAAATGAGAAATGGGAATGAATAAATGAAAAACGTTAAGTGTAAATATTGTTTTTAGGTGAAATAAATAGTCAGAATATACAATGTAGTAAATTAATAGAATTATGATGTATTTATGCATAACATACGCAAGTATAAGATAAAACCGTATACATGTTGAGTCGTAATTCCCGTAATATTAATTAAAGTGGATATCCTCTTTGTATTTCCATGATGAGATCAGCGACGAGCCATAAAGTATATCCTCTATAGACAACGAGGATGGAAATGGGAAGAACGAGGATTGGAGATGAGAAGAGTGTGAAGAGTGACACAAGCACAGCAATTGAGAAAAAGGTGAGGTTGAGTGAAAGCCACACTTTGCACGCCAATGACTTCATCTGTAATTCAATTTAAATCTCAATCATTTCAACTAAAGACAACCAATGTAAGACAGTTAACTCGCATTATAGGAAACAGTGAATCATAATAGCTCAACTCTAAAACAACTTGTATATGTAACTAATATATAGGAATAATCCAACTGACCTGCTTCGCCCCAACCAGGAGTAGAATTGAAAGTGAAACGTGTGCCAAAGCCGTGACTGCAACAACAATTACGCATATCGGTGATATGTAAAATACATTTAGAGTTAAAGCTCAAACAAAGGAAAACAATCAAACCAACCTGTGATTAAAATTGCAAACTTGACATTTTGAGATGTGAAATCTATATTAAAGAAGGAACTCCCAAGCCCTGTAGTGATAAGGATGCAGGATAATATGGAGATAAAAACCCCGAAGGATGAAACTACCTGTTTATTAATACGTTCAAAAACAAAAAGATGGTTTAGCACAAATAAGTTCATTGCGAAAGTAATTACTTACATACAAGTTACTTGTGTAAATACTGTAAATTTTAATGGCATTGATTTTGTAAGCATTGGATCGTTTAATAAATAGTTTTTAGTAATAATTAGGAATTAGGAATGAATGACTCAGAAAGTGTATTTAGAGCTAACCAAATCAATGTAGGCAACGATATGAGTTCTCCTTTGGGTTTTGGACTGCAACGAAACGTGAAGATTATTTAGATTATCGAGTCCTGTGGTTGTTGGGATCGAAGTTGTGGTCATGGGAGAACCCGTCGGTGTCTCTGCTTCTCCCATTAATCTCTTCAAAGAGAAAAAGGAAAATAAAAGTGAAGGAATGAGCACGGGTGCAAATGAGTGGAAATTTAGGAGCCGGGAGACTCCGTGCGGGTGTGTGAGTGAAAAGTGAGCTATTGAGAGAAGATATGAAGATGTGGCCGGAGTTCTCTTGTATATTTATTATTCTTTCCTCGCCTAGCTCTGGAGCTATGAAGAGGGCCAAAATCTGGATGAAGTCGGGTAATGAGGATCCTTCGGAAGGGCACTCATCGAATTTGGGACTTTGCCATCTCTAAAATTAACGGTTCCAGTTCTCAATAATCTCACTCAATCGGAATCAACTGCCGCCCTTGTCACCCGTCTATTCAAATATCTAAATTTTCCACCCCATTTTACTCCAGAGACCCGAGATCTCGTAAGGGCGTCTTATATAGTGATTTTATATGGATTTCAGGCGCCATCCCAGCACTCTCAATCGGCTCATTAAAATTTTATTCTCTATCATTTAGCCAATTCCTCTCGTAGTAGAACTACGTAGAACATCTGCTCATATCACCGTGTGGAAACATGTTCAATGCACATTCTAAATTATAGGAGTATAGTTTAATGTGTAAGTAGTAATTTGTAATATCTTTAATCAGTATCCTGGTGTCAGAGGCATGCGAAGATTACAACCTATGTGGGAATATTTTGTCAGTGAGAGTAAACAAAAGGGAATGTATTGGCTTAAAACTCCCAAGATTCCGGAAGGAGTGATTAGGAGCTTTTCCCCTTTTTTCTTTCAGCTTCACTTGATTGATATTGGGAAATTCAGCTCATTTTTCATGATTATTTTTAAACTTCCATGTTCTTTTTACTTAAATGCTTCATACATACCTCGCCCATTTCACACCTCATTTATATTCATTATGATAAATGTCACTATTATGAATATTTCTATGTATTTCCACATTGTGTGTCTCACTTGTCCAAGTCAAATACTATAGTACGTAGGATAGTAATATATTTCTAGTACGTTGATATTTTTTAAATAAATAGTTCCAATGATGCCTTTAGATGAAATTAATGAAGATCATTATCGGAATCTTTAATTTTTATTAGAAATGTAGTTAAATCACAAAATCTCAAACCTTCAGGTTCAGATGAAAAGTCATGATGACCATCGATTCATCATGCAATGAGATCAACAAAACAATTTTCATTGAGTATACAATTTACGAATACTTTCAGTAATCTTATTGCACTTTTGTGCACTACACGTGTTGAATCTAAATAAATAATGTTTACACAATATATTCTAAAATCATATCCAAATATTTAAGTATTTGTATTTATAACAGTTTAAATATTGTAAACCTTACTCTGCTTTATTTTTACAATTTGATCAGAAAAACTTAAGGCGATACATATTAATATTACCCATCATGGAGAAGTACATTCAATATGTATGTACTACCTATACTTTCTGTAATTAACACGTATTTGTATTTCAATTATCATTTTCATCCTCTTCAACGTCAATATCAAGTCGTCTTAAGGCAATAACATTTATTCTTTGTTTCGTCATATCAAATCCCAAAATCTTCCCACATGATTCAAAAGTATAGCAGGCTGAGATGAGAATGACTGGAAGTTTGTAGGAAAAGAAGTAAAAAGAGAAGATGGTGATGATAACTTGACTGCTTTCAAATAACATATAGTGGTAGGCACAGTAAACGATCATTATGATAATGATAAATATTTCCAAAATCAGACCTAAAACCACGTATTTTTTCGAACCCTAAGAATAACATCTTTGTTTAGAATCATTAATGCCGACGTCATTGGCTTAACATGAACATAATTGGAACAACACGACATCAAAATGTTTACAAATAAATTATGAAGGATATTTAAGCCATCTGAATGCCTTACCTTCCATACTTTCTTCCAGATATAAATGGGAATGAGCAATGAAATGACCGAGTAGACGTTAACCAACACAAACACTAAATACACAATAAATATAAGATTAACTGTTAGCTTTTGAAAATTACATACATGGAAAATATTCAATATTTTATTCTTATAAATTAATTATCTCAAGTAATTCAAAGTTAAAATCCTTGCCTGAATTCTGATTACCGTAATTTGTTAAGGCGAAATATTGATTTTCAATATCATTTTCATAATCCGGATGAATTAAACTCATAGTGAAGCCCATGGCATTTGCAATGAGAATGAACATGAAGAGGATGAAGGCAACGAACTAAAAAGAAAGTTTTTTAACCATTGAATCTCTGAAATTAAGTCATAAAACGTACCACATTGAAATGAGAAGCCATCATTGCCCAGGAGTGAGCTCTAGTCACGGTTCCTTCCGACATGTGTATTGTGAGTGTCAGAATTCTCTCATCCCGAAGGGAACTGAAAGAGGAAAGAGAAATACTCACAACATGGAAAACCCTTCTTTTTCCATACCATGAAAGGCGCAAGGGTTTATTATTATATTAAATGTCTATCCATCTTACCGTGTACTTATATTCATATCTTTCTATCTATCTACTCTTGACATTTACATCGATTACAATTCACAATATCATATACTCGTATCATATATCCATCTTCATATCTTTCCATATCTCTTTACTTTATCCTTGTGCACACAGGGAAATGTTTGATATTTAAGCTTGCTCTTTTGACTTTCACTCTTCGGCTTTCCATGCCCTTGGCTATTTAAACTAATATTTATCTAAATTATAAGCTTGATAGGATTTATTTGTAATATTAACATAACTTCATTATAATACCTTATCATTTAATTTTTTAGAATCTTTTGACATAGAATTTTTACGAAAAATCGGTTAAAAGAAGATAAAAGGTCCTCTTCGAATTTAGAATTTTTATCATTTAGATAAGAATAAATACAGAATGTAAATGCACTTACCTAATAATGTAATAATTAATAACAATAAGCATGTTAATAGTTAATAATAAGCATGTATCTCGTTTTATTAGCAAGGGCTAAAGCATTAAACAGAAACCATTAATTAACTAGCATAAAAGCATAACCGAATTAGCAATGACACCAATTCAGGTCTAATTGCAATTAAAAATGTGCAGCTGGCATTGGACAAACTTACTTTTAGTAATATATGTACATATTACTTTATATAATAAGGGGCTAATAATAAATATTAATGATATAAGAGTTTGCAGAGTAACTTTAAGAGTGCACTTGTACATGAATTCAAACATCCTTGCATCTTTACCTCTCCGAGACTTAAGATAAGATTAATTCTACGTTGTTTGGATTGTGCATTCTGAATTGATACAACGAGGGTTAATTGAGATGTTAAGATTCGTGTTTGTAAATCCTATGATTATCGCTTTAATGTAACTCTTAAATGAACTTCTTGCATAATGCGACGAGATAACTGACCAGGATCAAAAGAGAGTTACTTAAGAAAAAACAACGAAGTGTAAAAGAAGGAAACCATCGAGTGGAAAGATCTCGTCAAGATAATTGAAGTTCCTCCGGTTTGCTGTGCCGACTCACTCACTCTCCTTTTTAACCATTATATATTGCTATTTATGAACGACAGATATGGTCTAGTATAGTTAATACACGTTCCACTCTTACCCAAATGAAGAACTCGAAGCAAAAGTGCATTGTTTGGTGGGAGATGACGTGGGATAAGGAACCTTGTTTTTATGTTTTTCTTTATTTGTTTAAATTTTGACAAAGGGGCTGTTGAGGGAACGACATGGAATGATTTAGGAGAGAGGGACGCTGGGAGACTCCATCGATCTCAACGTAGACGGGATCTGATAAATGGGTAAGGTAAGTCTCGGTTTCCTCACTCGGCTCTCGAGACGTTCTTCCTGACAGATGCGCCTTGGAGCCGACGCCGCCGCGCGATGAGCTCCAACGTGTCCGTGGCAAACTTCACGACCTTCCAATTTGTGGAAGTACCCTTTGTGGACCCTAATTACTTGACCGTTTTTAACTTCGAACTCATCGAATTGTCATCATGGAGAAAATGGGTCGGGAGGAATTTTTCAATCGCCATATTCGCCTCAGTCGCTTACCTCGTCCTCATCACCTTTGGACAAATTTACATGAGGAATCGGCGGCCGATGGATCTCAAGCAACCACTTGTTATTTGGAATTTGAGCCTCAGCTTATTTTCGGCTTTTGGATTTCTTCGCGTGGCTCCTGAATTCTTTCATGTACTTTTTGGTCCTAACGGATTACACAATTCAGTTTGTGTCAGGTTTGCTTTTATTTTTGTATCATTTTAATTCATTTTGTCGATGAAAGACTTATTCAATTATTTTGATTTATAAATTTTTTATAAATATCTGTATAAAAGTACATAATGTATCATACTTAATCAATATTACATTATAAAAGCAATATACAATTTAATATGTACAATGACAATTTAATACAATTAATGAACATTAATAATTAAGTGTCATATGTAAGTACAGTAGGTGTGTACAAAATATTTTATTGTGTAATATATATTTTATGGGCAGGGGGGAACATAACGCCGCAACAGCTTTTTGGGGTCTTTTATTTCTCTTATCGAAAGTTGTAGAGCTGGGAGATACGATGTTTCTCGTGCTAAGGAAAAAGAATATCCTTTTTCTTCACTGGTAATTAAATTTGATCTGATGAGTTTAATTGGATCTCAAAACTCCAATGTCGATTTGTTACTCTCCGTGTATCCCAAAGGTATCATCACTTGTCCGTCCTTACAAATTGCTGGTACTTTTACGAACTTTACGAACCGCCATTCCGCTGGTTTATGACAATTAACTACTTCATCCACGCTCTCATGTATTCATACTACGCTCTCATGGTTCGTTTTTTTACTTTCTTATTTAACACATTTTTATTAGTTATAAGTATTTCACTTATTATATAAGATATAGCAGGTATAGTATATCTGTAGATTACATAATAATATACAGTTATATTTATACATATTATGTGTATCTACTCTGTATGTAGGTAATTTATATTAATAACGTAATTTATATGCATTTATGTTTATTACTATATGTATGCAGGTGCTTATTTACATGTATGCATAACATGTACATTATATTAATTATGTATTATACTCGTTTTATATGACTTTCGAAGGTCAATTTGATAAGTTTATTGGCTGTTTGAAAATAATGAAGACTGAAACTTTTGTTAGACTAACATTTTTTCATAAATTATTGGTTCATTTTTGGCAGATCTAACTATTTTTTATTTGTTTTAGACACTCGGAATAAAAGTATCAAAAAAGTTTTCAATGGCCATAACAGCTCTCCAAATTAGCCAGATGATAATTGGAATCGAGATTAACTTATACTCACTTTGGATAAAAGGTAAAGTATACCAAATTCATTACAAATCTGTATTATCTGTAGGTAGTTATATCTGGTATTATCTGCAATATAAATATCCTATATTACTTATGTAAATCTAAATATTATTGATTTTTATAAAAATTGTAATAAACTTGTAAGTTTAGTTATGATAAGTTATGATGTTATGAATGAATGAAAGCAAAGAAGTACTCGTAAAAGTTCATAAGCCTATTATACTAATACATATATATTAATACTATGTGTTACTTTTAATGTAGAAAGAATATCAACGAATCTTATAAAATTAATACATACCCAACCCATTTGTATAGGTAAATGCAATTTTATTAAAATAAAGCATTTTACAACAAATACCAATAATAATTATTTTACAATTCTAAATAAAAGTAAAAATAAGATACATTTCCCATAAACTTGTCCTTTCGATAAAAGCACATATGAATGAAGCAAAAAAGCCAAGTCGAAGTCAAAAATATATGTTGCGCTCATCAGCCCTACATCTTACAAGGTTCTTTTTATGTAAGATGCTTAAATTTAAGCATCTTATATATCTATATATAATATGTGTATTAAAGTTACTTAAATTCAGGTTTCGATCAATACTTGTCTTTTCTCAAATCATGTATTATTATGTTGCTTAAATTGCTCTTCAAGTACTGGATTGAGAAGAAATGCTAATTTCAAGTTACCACTTATAATACAGATATATGTAATTCTTTTAAATGAATGAGAAAGTTATTTGCATCAATTTGCATATTAAAAGGTTAATGATAAACTTATATGAAAGGTTTGGAAATTTTATTCAATTTAAAAGTTCCAGCTGCTGCCCACCTGTTTGCTTCAATGCTCAATTTAATTGCAAATTCCTCTAACTGATTGTTTAATTGTTTTAAACAATTGTTTTCAGGTGGAGGAACTTCGTGCGAAAGGGAATATTCGACCATATTAGCAGGACTCGTCTGCTATTTTTCTTATTTCATCTTATTCGGAAACTACTTCAAAAAAGCGTATCTCAACACATTCAACAAAGCAAAAATCCTTTAACTAATAGATATGCTACGTAAATATTTAATAGTAATTAAGATATTAGATCTTATTAATTTGTGATATACTTTATACATAATAGCAGAATTAGATATCTAATATACATAAAATAATGTCTAAATCTTTGCATTGTATTTGTACATTATTAATACATTGATAGATTCTAATAGCTATTACATGTATGTAATTATTATTTATGTTTATATGAACCATGTAGAATATTTAACTTGTAATAACCTCTAATAATTATAAATACACATTAGAGAATTTATTAAGTATTTATGCAGTTTAATATTCGTAACATAAATTATATATACATACATATATTATAATAAGCTTGTTTAACAAATTGCGTAGGGTAGATAAATGTTGTGTAATCTCACCTTTTATATCGGATTCGAAAAAAATGTTAAAAATAAAAAAATAAATAGATTTATTTAGACAATCGTTAACTTTTACCTATTCTAAATAATAGCAATGATAATTGGTTATACATATTTGTATGAGCTGTCTTAAATATACAATACTTTAACCATTTTAGCAATCAATATTTTTGTTCAAGTTTTTACTGCATAGCCGTGTTGAACATTGTTATGAGAAAGAGTTAATCTTCTTGAGGAAATGGATATATTTCAATCAAAACCCTCATTAAAACCCCAACAACTTCTATGTTGAGAGTTTTAATTACATAGATCCTGGGAAATTTTTACAGAATTATTGTCCCTTCCAAATAATTATAGAAAAATTATGTTTGTTTTTGGTATTGGCTCTAATTTTAATGCTCTAAGAAAACTTTTTAGATTTTCCTATAGATTTTAATATGAAGCTTGTATTCGCATATGTCCCTTGTACAATTTTTACAATATATACAAACTAACATCCTCTTTCAATTTCACTGGAAATATATACTACAAAATGAGATGATACCATATATCTAATTTATTATACCTTGCATTTATTTTCTTTTTAATATATAGTACTTTACTATTATAATAATAGATGAAAAATAACGATTAATAATAATTGTGTATTTTAATTAAGACTGTTAATGAAATCACAAACAAATACAAGTTTATTGCCGATGCGGACATGCAAGTATTATTTTCATCTACAATGATAAAACTAGCTATTTTAGGAGAAAAAACGATGACGCATGGTTTTGAGAAACAAGTCACACGCCTCATTGATAAGTAGAATACATTTAAAAAATTATTTAATTGATTTGATTTTATCATTTATTTCTTTTACTCTTAATATTTGTTAAGAATTTAGAATAAAATGCAGTTGAAAATATAGGTAGTACTTTGTAAGTGAAATTCTAAAAACTTTTTGTAAGCTCTAACATTTATTGTTTAGTTTTCAGATATCATATTGTACATAATATCTAATTTAATTAGGGATATGATATGTATTATACTGCATATACATAAATATTAATATTTAAGAGTACATTAAAGCGTGCTTATGTTAGTTTAATTAAGTTAGTATTGGTACTTTAGTATTTAACATTTTGTGTGCTACATAATTATTGTTACATTCTCACCCCTGTCATCTCAATATTTATCTAATATGAGAATAATAAGGAAAAATGTGTTGATGTAAAAGAGTAATAATATCACAATTATTAGTTTATAACAATGAGAATCAAACACCAAAGACAAAATCAATGTTTAATCAAAATTGTAATAATGTAATGATTTATTACACATTTTATAAAAAAATGATTCATTGATTTATTACATTGTTGACATCATTTGTTTGCAAAAAATAAATACTTTGATCGTTGCATAATATAAAGGTATCATATTTGTAGTTATCAAATTGATATACTATATCAAAATGTGAGTATTCTTTTATAATACCTGGATATTGAATTGTTCATAATTATTTTAATTTTAGTAAAATAACTCGTTTAGTCTTTTTTCAATTGATTGGCCTTGTTATACACGTTTCTGAAGAAATTTGCAAACAAAACAAAGTACGATCCATACATTCCAAGCGCTGCATAAATTGTAATCAATTTACTATCGCAGTTTCTTTCGGTATGACCTTAAATCATTAAAAATTTTGTTATCATTTAATTTTTATCGCATGGATAAATGTACTTGAAAGACAATATTTCAAGGAAAAGGAAATAAACTTACTTGTAGTCCACCAAGCGAATAAATTCACATAAACTCCGAGAATCATTTGCAAAAGTTGAAGAATTGTAATAACATTGGCGTATTTTCTTGGAATTTTGATTCCCATTGACTATTTTAATAGAAAAAAGCATTGATGAATCATTAATTTAAAATGTTAGTAATATTATAATAACATCTTTAATTAAATATATAATCGTCAATTAAAGATAAATAAAGTTTAAATAAGAATTAAGATTATCTTACCATTAAGGCATAATAGCTGTACATAATTGTATGGACGAAATAATTCATAACCATAAAATGTCTCAAGCGAGGTTCATAGTCAAAGTAAGTTAGCCAAACGTATAGCAAGACTGTCACATGATGATACCTGTAAAGTTACCAAATTAAAATTCATTTAATCACACTTTAAATGTCCGGTTTATTTAATAAAGTGCGTAAATGATTTATAGATGGAATACGGAAGCATAAAAAATGGAATTACCAGTGGAGAAAGATGAGTCTTTGTTTTTTCAGTACGATAAACGCCGTATCTCCGAGTTCAACCAATTTTGATAATGCGAATAGCAGACCCCAAAACGCTGTTGATTCGCTATGCTCCTGCCTGCAATCAAATTATGCCATCAACCTTTACGCTACAATGAGTAAGAAAACGTTAACTTATGTGCATGCGGTATATTAATAACAAACATTTGATTCATTTTATAGCATTGATGCTAACTAGACATGAACCATTTGCTAAGAGAATTATATAAACAAAGGTGTTTTGATTATTTTCACTAAAACTGAAAGTAAATAAATTATAAGGTTCAAATCACAATTTACATCAACATGAAAAATTTATTATCTATAAAATGCATGCATTGTAATGAGAAATTCTGCAATAAATATTTGCTAATATAAATCTTAAGCGTATCAAGCACAAGAATTCTCAAATTTTATTAAATGATGATTGATGGAGACTTAATGATTAAAAAATCATTAGATATATCTTGACTCATGAAATTAAGGATTTCAAACATCTTGTACTTGTAACTGCGTCCTTAATTTGGTCGGTAATATTGGAATACAATAGTTTCACAGTTTTAGAAAAATATATTAATACAACTTTTGTTTTTATAGTTGTACTATAGTTTAGTAGATCCCTTGCTTATTTAAGTTAATAGAAGTATCCGATAATTCGATTTTTCTTTTAAAGCTCAAGGTGTAAAAGATTTTATTGAACTTAAGGTCAAGATTTAATATAATAAAGAAGAGAAGCGAACATTTTAACAACATCATTAACTGCATAGAAGATTTGAGGAATTAAATATATAATTATTCGATAAATGCTTTGTACAAACAATACTAACAATAAGTATTTATGATAATAAATACGATGCTATTAAACGGCTCGCTAGAATAACAAATAGAAGTTTATGATAAATGTTATTGAAAGGGAAAACCACAGACGGTAAAATTTTAAGGCTTCTACTTTTTCAACCAAAATAATTATGTGTTGAGAATGTTTTAAATTAATGTAAATAATTATTACATTAAATAGATACGCACCAAATAATAAATGAAAATGAAAAAATTTATGTAGGTGCTTTTATACAAATATCCTAGTTATTTATTAATAAATACTTATACGCTAAATATGTACTTACCATATGTAGGATATGTATGTATGGTATATATAGGTTCTAAAAACTATTCGTTATATTAAATAAAAATTTTAGTTATGTAATATACATTAAATATTTTTAGTTATATTACATTTTACATTATTATAATAAAATAATGACCTAATCATTCCCCAATACACAGCTATTTAGCCTCATAATATTCCAATTGCTAATGAATAAATTGTACTGATAAATACTAATATATAATGATGATAAAATACTAATATCGTGTTTAAGTAGACGAACCTGAGACTTGAGAAATTATGTTAAATAAAATGCCTTTAAAATTCTAAAATTTCCCATTTTGTGCGCGTATGATTGATCAATGAGTTAAAAAAGTACTACTATCCCATATGTTATACCGGTACACTATGTGCTCCCTGAGTGCACAAGAGAATAGAAAATCTTGGTTTGGGCACCCTTCTCCCTTTATATATTTTCAATTCAATTATATTTTTAGCAAGTATATGAATGTTAAAACATTTAAATTTTATAATATATTACTTATATATTAGTAAATTATCCAAAAATGAAATTTTAATATTTAGTTAGTAAGGTAAATATAATTGCCCTGTTAAAAAGATGTGATTCTCACAGTGCAATTATACTTACTATTCTATAGTAAATATTAAAACTGCTCATTAGATTTGTATATTTACTAATATTTAAGTAATACAGATATATTATATAATTTAAATGTTTTAACATTCATACTCTTGTTAAAAATATAATTGAAAATATTTAAAGGGAAAATGGGTCCCAAACCAAGATTTTCTATTCTCTTGTGCACTCAGGGTATGTACATAACATATGATAGATCTGGTATGTTTATTATAGGTAATAATTAGGGAATATTGTTTTCCACTACACAATAAGTTTAAGTATAAAAAGTGAGTTTTTCCATTCAATTAATTAAAACAACATCATATGATTAGATGTCACATTAAATTTTTTCAATATATCGGTGAATGGCTTACCATACCCTACTAATACATAATATATCTTAATGTTTCAAAGCTATGAATTTTAATGTTTACTCATTAATAAAAAGTCGAAATGAATGAGTGAGAATTAAATCATCCTATGATGTATTTGTGCATACATTACTTGCATACTTGATACGAATCTCATTGAATAATTAAATATTTTTCACATATCAATATTTACTCACCACTTGCAAATTGACGTGTAAACACCATCAGTTTTCGACATTTCGTACGCGAGTTCAGGAAAAGTTCTGAGGAAACCCATAAGGGAAAACACAGCCAAGAAACTGTTCCATGCCGTCAGAACCTTCTTAAACTGAAAAGGCGGTCTTGAGCTCATCGCCGCTTTGGTTCGGAAACAGAGGAGCACATATGTAAAAGAAATGAGTAAAGAAAGAGTTCCATAGCGGCCAAATACTCTTCGCCACCAAGAGAGCTTCACCGATTCCCAGGAAAACACGTCCATGTAGGGCGGATCTCTGGACAAAAACGGTGAGAGCTCAGTGGAAATAAACGCCGAGTTGGGGAAGAGAGTTGAGTTGTTCATCCTGGCCGAGAGACTCAATCAGAGTGAGTTTGTCTGGTGTGCAAACTTCTTTTTCTTTCGCACGAGGATGCCTGACCGCGTACATTCTTAGCGTATTTCCCCAATGTATAACACTTAAATTATGTACCTTCAATTACAAAATACGTATATGAATTCATGACCCATCCCATGATCTTACTCATTTACAACACAGTGCAATTACGCGAATGCAAATTCTACCTATTCATATAAAACAGAGGTACCTGCTTAAATGTAATAGAAATTTTAGCATTACTTTGACCATCACCTTTTCAATATTATTATTAATCATAGTAGCTTCACAGTGCAGTGCATATGATTGGAATCAATTAGGGAACTTCCTTAATATAAAATTGCAATTATATACTCCTCGGTTGATAGCCATCCTTGAAAAGGTTGGGGAAAAATAACATTTCCAAGAAATTTACAGATATAACTCATTCATTGCGATATTATGGTATTATAGGGAATGCCAAAATTTAATATACTCATTTACTTACTTAAATGCGATACGATTTATATAGTGTGTATATATTACCTCTAATATTCTGAATACTCTATAAATACATAATAATTTCATTATAGAAATGAAATCTTTTAATTATTGTAGCTTTTTACATTACATTTTGAACGCAATTGAGTAAATTATGGGTATTATAATAACATAGTTAATATTTCCTGTTTCACATTAATGCCAGTGAAGCATTTAAATTTTAGTTTATTATAATAATATTTAACATGATTGAAAATCTTGTGGATTTTATAAAAATGAAATTTAATCTTGACCACCTTCAAATAACACATCTTATACAAACACATGCATTCATAATATACTATTGTATATTATATATTACTTGTTATGTATTAAGTATGTATGCAATATGTATTTGTATTGCAATTACATAATTTTCGATATGTGACATTGAATAGTTAAATTATACACTATATCTAGAATGTGGTTTCATTAACTTTGAAAGTTAATCAAGTTCAAATATCGAAATTGGAGAGAATCACCTTTACGCTTCAATTTAAGGCAACAGGATCAGCCTTATTTATTTGAGTACACATTTATAGATAATGCATTTTTAAGGGAAGATCCTTTTTCTTCCCTCTATGCACTAATCAATACCGGACACCTGCCGACCTTCTTTTCAAGAATACTCACTTTGAGTAATCTCATAATCCTCTCATTCCTCTCCGTTTTCTTAATATAGACTATCATTATTATATGCATTTCTTGCGTTAAAGGAACTATTTGAACCTTATAGTTCATCTTAGAAGTTCAAACTTTCTGTACAAAGTAACATTACGTTTGTTTAAAATTATATTATTGCACAATATGTAATAATGATCGAGAAAGAATACACAAATGCTGATCTATTGTATAATTGAAATGATAGTACTCTTACCTATATTAGCAGGCTACGGTTTGCCATCTTAAATATAGGTATGTATTTAAAGGTATAATCATTTCAAACCAACCCCTATTTATTGCAATTTAAATTTTATCATGCAACAGGCAATAAGAGAATCGAAAAGTTTTTACGATACAATAATTATTGTAATACACGCACTTTAATTAAACCTTTACTTTTTTCAAGATAAATTAAGTATTTAAAAAGGTGAAATTAAAAGGATGTGGTCAATTACTTTATTACTTCATTAGTTTAATAATTATTTTCATATGATAAAGTCAACACCCCTCAATGTCATTTATTCATATTGATATTAGCAGAGAAAATGCAGTATTCTTCAGCGGAATATTAAATTAACCGGTTTTGTCAGATGAGCTTGAATCATTTAAACCTTATATATATAAATATGTACTTAAGATAGTATGGAAGTATTGTAGTGGATATTTATTATTATCATCATATTTAATAAAGGCATGTACAGGGTGGCCCTTTAGTCGAGTAGTTTTTTTAAATCAGTAATTACTTTTTTATTCAGTAACCGAATTTCAATTAAATTTTCAAGTATATTACTTATATATCATACTATATAAATAATTAACATTAATTCGTTAATTGAGCCCCAGTGTCTTTAAATTTTTTAACTAACCTTCTAATTGTGTTAGAACTTGGAACTGGAGAATCAAATGGCTAACGCCGAGTAACTTCAACTGAGTTTTGAACTTGAGCAAAAGACTCTATTATATAAACCCTCTCCTCTTTGTTTAAACGCCGGTTTTTATTCATTTTGAGAGAAAAATGAAAACGAAAAAATGAAAAGTAAAAACCGGGAAGACTTTCTTAAAGAAAGCAGCTGTCGCTTATTTAGGGTTTAACCATTTCAGCTAATAGTTTGCTATATAATAAAGCAACTTATTTCCCATATAATAACCATCTTAATTGTTTTTAATAATTAACCATTTTAAAGTTATAATTTATTAAAAATAAACTACTCGACTAAAGGGCCACCCTGTATGTTCGAACGACATGAACTTAAAAGTTCAACCAAATGTCTTGAAGGTTTACGGAGGAATCCAGGAAATCCCAAGTAGGTAAAAAACAGAACCAACTACTCGGCATAATGCTATTTGTCTTTAACTTTTAGTATAAAACATTGTGTCTCATCGCGTCGTATGTATCTGTACATTCAAAACGAAGCAGATACAAGCTGATTGAATTTTGATGTTTATTAGAATACTTAAACTGGTTTTCAACATCCCTAATAAAATGCAATCACGGCAAGCTTTTAATTCTAAAAGTGTTAATAATTAACATATCTTATAAATGATTCAAGGGCAAGCATTTTATCCGTACTCGTGTAGTAGATAATATATAAATATCTATCTAAATGTAGGTATATTTAATTAAAAGTATATTAATAAACGAGTTAAAGTTGGCATTATTCTTCCCTCCTTGCCATTTAATTGAAATAACTTCCAAAATGTGCGCAATGTTGTATTACAAGTGCAATTTAATATAAAAAGTGAACTAAAAAATAAGATAAGTAACTGGTATTATTTTCAACCAGTCTTTCTATTATTCAATGCATCAATATGCTAAATTATGTGCTAAGTATTTAATGATTAATTACTCGGTGAAAGTTATATTGGTAGAAGTATTTGAAGAAGCGCATATGAATAAATTCTATACATACTCTCTATCTTCAGACAATTATGTAAATGTAAATAAATTTTAAGTTTTAAGTGTATGAGATGTATCCTCCATATTTAACATAAATGTTTAAATAATAATCTTTAATTCGTTCTCAATCATTTATATTTACTTTATAATTAAAAATTATTGATAAATTATCAATTACTAAAATAAATAATTTTTATTATATTTATTATATACATATTTTACAATTCATCTTATAAATATTATAAAAATCAAGTTTAAAAAGATTGAGGAAGATGAAAGTAATCTCATTTTCAAATTTATACATAATTATATAATATAATATAGCATTTTTAGAATAATAATGACACAAAGTTTTTTTTATATTAACAAGATGAAATACAACCATAATTATACATAAATATTTTATGAATACTAATTGTTAGTAAATAAATACACATTATTTTATATTGTCTATCTAAATACATAATTCTAATTAATAGGCACATAAATTGAAAATAGCAATATTATTAAATTATACATAATTTATCTTTTCTACCAGAAAGTAAATGGTAAAAACAATTCGTTTCAAATTTTTGACATGGAGAAAGTTTTTGAAAAAGGGACTGGAACTTCATGCAAGTTTTTGCACTTTGGTTTTTTGCGTAAAATAATTTTGACGGAAGTATTCGGCAAAGAGGATGAAGTAGGAAGCGTACATTAGCATCGCCATGTTCACTGACTTGTACTCTGTGAGACAGCCTCCTCCAAAGGCTATGTTGAAACAATGAGAAATATTCATTTAGTTAATCTTTTTCTTAATGGTCGTTTAAAGGTCATTGCTCATTTAATTCATAATTTCATCCTCATTTAGGCATATTTAAACGTTAAATCCTTGCATTATCTCATTCTCATTTAATTAAGATCGGTTCAATTGTACAACTTTTAAAATGAGTTTAGAGTTAAATGAGGTTTGGGATTTGTGATTGAAAATACCTTTATTGTAAAATGCGAAGCAGCAGACAAAAACCCCTACAACCATTTGACTCAATTGAATCGTCGTTATACACATGGCCAAATATCTCGGCATTTTGAACCCAGCAGCCTGTAAAGAAATCTCAAATTAGCGAACCTTGTGTTTTATAGTGAGCAATGAAGCTGGGAGAGATTTTTTACCATTAGAGCAAAGTAGGCGTACATGAGAGAGTGAACAAAGTAATTCACCTGAAAGAATTATAAAATAGAAATTAATCGTATCCTAATTACTAATTGCTTCAAATATGATAATCCTCATCAAAAGCTTACAAATGAAAACCAGGCAATGACCGGATCATAATAGGGATAGAAATACCAACAGTAGATCATAACCTAAAATAGAAAGTAAAAATGATTAAAAGGGTTAATTATTTTATATGACCCATAAGATGTAATATTGGCTCAATTAAGGCCCAAGTCTATTTTTTATTTAATGAAGTCTGTTCCTAGCTTGGATTGTGTGGTTTGTTACTTACCGTGATATGATGGTACCTATAATAGAAAAAACACCACTTTAGTAAATAAAAAACTGACAATTTTCAAGAAAATTTTTGTATTAACATTATGAAAAAAACCAATAAGGAAAGTTCTACACCATTTATCCATTTACACACATAAAATAATATATATGTAATTACAGAATATATATTATATCTAATTATATCTAATTTACTCTATATTATATAATTTCTCATCATTTCAATGTTAGAAAAACATACCAATGGAGAAAAATGAGATTTTTCTTTCTGAGGATGATGAAAGCAGTGTCTCCCAACTCAACTACTTTTGAGAGCATAAATAAAATTCCCCAAAACGCGGTTCCGTAGCTGTGTTCTGTAAATCTGTTAAATAATAAATAAATTAAGCAATTTAACTAAGTTAATCATTATTTAAAATTTGTAAGTATGGCTATAATGGGTCTGAGAATGGGAGTTCGTTAAAGCGTGGGATTAAAGGGGAAGGAACGGTTCGCTTCCAATGAATGTCAAGGAAGTGAATATATGAATTTTATAAGCTTTAATTCAATATTGAAATACTTTATACAAGCATGTGTGTAAATGGAAATCCTTATTATTCATACGAATTACATGCATTGAATAACAAATTGTAAATATCTTGATCTACAGCCGTTTAATGTCTTATCTATGGGAGTTGGCTCATCAAATTAAATTAGTATTTAGAGTAAAAAAAGTTCAAAATTGTGCAAACCTTTGACAAATGGAGTGGAATAAACCATATTTGAGATTGAAGGCAAATTCAGGTAAAGATCGAAGGAATCCCGTAAGAGAGAAAAGGGCTAATCCCGTATTCCATAAAACGAGCCATTTTTTCAAATCCATTGGAGAACGATCCTTCATCCATTTTTGACCACGATGAATGAGGAACATATAAATGCCCGAAATATACAAAGTCACTGTCCAATTAGCAAAAACCCATCTTCTCCAATAATGAACATCGAATTTTTCAAATTCGAAATTCTTAGTGAAGGAGGGATCGAAAGTGATGGGGAATTCTTCGAATGACACGTTACTCATTGTTTATCACAATTATCTAATACTGATCTTGGAACCTTAAACCCAACTTAGGTTAAACTCAATTTTACTATAGATATTTGATGAAAATCCTCTTGCACGTATGCGATTAAGAGGACGAGTGGATGGGGAATTTGAGTAGAACTTGAACCCTGTCGCACCTTGGGTTAAGTCAGAACAAGTGTTGGGAGGAGGCTGGATGTGGTTGGCGGTCGTGGAGCGACTGTGGATAAAAAGATTCAAGTAGGATAAAGGGAACCTCCACTCATGCTGAACCTCAAAACTCAACAAGACGACGTCAGTATAAATTATCCATCTCTGAACTAAGCGAGAAGGGGGCCATTAAGAAAGAAGCAATGTAATAGTTATTTGGCATATAAATATTGAGGGAGCAATTTACTAACCAATTCACTTGTGAACCGCATAACCATTTTTTACATTTATTATATTAAATTGTAATTTGAGTAATTAAAAGCATATAAGAAAATGCATTTTACGGCACGAATCTCATTCTACTTTCAGGAGAATTTTCATGATGAATGAATTAACTTAATTAACTAACACTTACATAGTGGACTCAATACCCATCGCATGTGTATTAGGTTTTATTCGGATCATCGTTTAAAATAAATTTACTTACTAATAGTTTCCCCCTTGAGAAATTCCATGTAATTTCCCATTAAGAATTTCTTACAGTAATAATTAATCCACATACTACCTAGTATAATAGTAGTTATAAGTTTTTATAAGTATTAGGTATCTATTAAGATATTACGGTGGAACCCGAAGTACGTAACAGGTTTACAGGAAGGATGAACGAGAATTATACATATTTTATTATACCTCTATGTAAATATGTAGGTTCAATGTAATGTAATTCAATAAATTTTTCAAAAATAGGAACAAATAACAAATTACGTAGATTTTAAATAAATGGGGAAAATTAATTTATTTATTTATTCAAGATTTTAAGAAATTGGTATTTAAATCATTTATCATATTATCATTACATTGATTGACAATTAAATTCCTTTTAATGTTAACTTGTTTCTTTGCTAGAAAAGTCTGGAAATTTTTGTTCACGTACGTATAATTTTATATGAAATGGAATCTTGTATGTACATTTAGATAGAAGAGATCCTTGGAAAACAAGATTTTTCGTTCAATTTTTTAGTAAGTCTGTATTATAATACATAATAAATGCCTGTCTTTTAGTTAAATCCTAAGCAAGTTACATTAATGTGCGTATGACTTGGAACTTTAACCAATTGTTTAAGGAGATAGTTAGTTTTTACAAACTTATGCTTTTGAACTTAAATGTTAAAAAAACAATACCTTACCATTAGATTATTTTGTATCATTGACCATTGATATTCCCATACTGCTATATTTATACATGGTTATTGTTAGATTATATAATGTACTATATTTATACTCATTGTTCAATTAAGATAGCTTGTATAAATTGTGTGTTGTGTGCATGAATTTTAAATGATTTAAACTATAATGTTTAAAAAGGGAGTAGGAGTTTTACAATTAAAAAATTGCTCTTTTCTGAGTTTTTATTTTACTTGAATGCACGTATGGATGTATGTAACTGATGTATGCAATGTAAATATACCTATGTATGCTATACTATAAAACTATAAACATATCGACAGTATGAAAAGAAAGAAATACTTGTTACATTATATAATACACTATAGAAAATGAGAAAGGAGTTTAATTGGCTCATATTAGTAAGTACAATAACACAGACAAACTAAATTAGTTTTTCCATAAAATAAATTCATTTCTCATGCTTAATAAAGGGGTTAGATTAGGTTAAATTATTAAACATTCACTTTTCTCGCAGATAGAATATTAGTTAAATATTTATTTTATTCCTATTAAATTATACAAACTTACAAGTTGGACATCATTTTGGTAAGCTAGAACATGCTATTACATAGTCAGTAAATTATCTAACAAAATAATTAATCATTAATTTCAGAAAAATATTTTTAATTACTTGTCTAAAGAAATTAATTCAAATTCATTAAAAACTATTAAATGGTATTACATAATATTTCAATGATTTCCGACTTATTAAAAGTGCATTGTAGTGCATTAGATTGTTATTATTTTAAAGTTGGAAATCCTAGATATCAGTATATGTACCATTTAATAGTTTTTAATGGATAGTAGTTACAAACCCATTGCTGGTCTATCTTAATAAAATTCGGGTGGCTGTCCGTTAGGGCTCATTTACTACATTAACAGTTGAAAGAATTCTTGGAACTTTGACTTATTCTAAACCGTAATCAAATAAATAATCCTAATTTAAATACCTTAAATAAACCGCATCAATATTTACCTACATAAGAGAGAAATACCTACTCGAATACTCTCCCGTTGAATAAGCTCTTGATTTCCCGGGTTATTCAGCCCTAGTATATTGTGATGATATAGAGAATTCATCCTTACATTTACAGTGATAAAAATAACTATGTATATAGTTTACAAGTTTACCTAACTAAATGGGGAATTAAAGGTGGTTTGGAATACTTTTATTTTAAAAAAGACCCTTTGAACATAATTATTTATTTTACTATATTTTTGATACATAGGCAATACATAATGTAAGTAGTCTGGAGCTGGAGTTTTAAAAAATTAATCTTTCTTCACTTGCTTCGGCTTCTTCATGTAAGCTTTGATGAAGAAGTTGGCAAATAAGAGGAAGTATGCACCATACATCCCTAGACCCCAATAAACGCTGCTTATATCAATTTCGCATTGATTGTTTTCAACAAAAGCTAAAAAAATATTTATATTAATTACTGATCTGATGTAATATTAATAAAAATATTTTTATAACGTTTAGATATTTGAGTTAATACCGTAAAGGTAGAGAAGGTAAAGTGTGATTGTGACTCCAACGACCATTTGAGATAATTGGAGTAGCGTGATTAATGAAGAGAATTTTCTTGGCCACTTTTGTCCAGAGGCCTAACAATAAGCAATAAAGTTTCAATGTTATAAAAAGTTACAATTTTTCCATAATTCAATTTTAAATCAAATGAAACAAAGTTTATTAAAAATTTCGACTTACGACTATGGCATAGTATGCGTACATCACAGCATGAATAAATGAATTGATAGACCCGAACCATCGATAAGTTGAAGTATATGTCTCATAAAAATACCACGAGTAAAGATTGACTGTCACATGATGAAACCTGAAATTATTTATTAAATAAAAATAATGACAGTTAATTTTGAGAAAATTCCTCAATTTGAGTTAAAAATGATATTTACCAGTGAAGAAAAATTAATGGAGTTTTCCTTAAAATGATAAAAGCTGTATCTCCAAACTCGAAAATTTTTGCAATAACGAATAGCCATCCCCAAAGTGCAGTTGCAGGATTGTGATTGTCTCTAAAAAATTAATTGAAATCCTAGTTAGTAAAACGATAACCAAATTATAAATACCCAAATGGAGAGATCAAAAATGCTAAAATATATTCTCATAAAATGTATGTTTATTATTTACTTATAGTAATTTATATTTATTCATAATTTTCCTTACTTTTTGCACAAACTATGATGAACTCCAAAGTTTGCCAGAATGTAAATCAGTTCAGGAGACACTCGAAAAAAAGTCGTAATAGAAAATAGTGATAAACCACAGTTCCACAGAATGAGAGATGTCCTCAAGTCATAAGGCTTTCGATTTTTCATCCACGCCTTCCCAACAAATATGAGAATGAGGTAAATGAGAGAAGAAAGAACGCAAATATCTACAAAATGCTTTCCCATCCACTGCCGGACTTCTGTCACATTGAAAGCTTCTTCGATCTTCCATAGTTTGAGATAGGAAGGTTTGACAAGGGCGACTTCTTGGAATCCGCTCCTCATCCTGATATCTCTTTGGCCACTGACGAGGAACTGACTCAACCCAACGAATTTTACTAATGAATGAACTTCATTATTTACTTTCACTTTATATTTATTACACCTTATAGACTATAATTAATGAGCAATTTGAGGAATATGTCTACTCTCGCCTCTTTTCATACTCGGTCTTTTCTCACGATATGCTATAGTATGACTGCAACATATACTTAATTTGATGCACATACACGAATATGGTACATAATTAAATCTAAAGTCAAGATTAACTCAATTTCATTGTTGTTTCTGGTTCTTCCCTTTTCATTGGCGAGGACGTTGTGAAGTTCAATTTTCAATATGATATTATATTAAAATATTCATTATAACTCTGTTTTAAGACAGGAATATAAGAAAGCGGTATATATATTATGTTGTAAATGTAAGATAACTATAAATACATAAATTTATGTACCAACTACACACTATGTATTTATATGTAAATATGTACCATACTTTAACCATACTTATATCTTACTTAATGCTAGTATAATTTATAATTATAAATAATATAATCTACATGTTCTGGATCTCCTTATGAGAAAAAATATACTTATCTTTTCAATTTACTCATGTACATACTATTTGTAGTTGTAAGTAATTGGGTCTGCAATTTAAAACCAGGTAGTTTATGTTACAATATGTACCTATGCATAATATTATTATTATGTACAAATTGAGATACTTATAGTTAGGTTTTAACTTACTTTGACTAAAATAAAACTAAACGTAGTAAAAATATGGTATAGACATAAAATATTCAATATAAAGAGACGATGTTAATTGTACCAAATGTCATAGAGTGCGTGTACATAAATATGTATAACTTCATTCATATATCAAATATCTATTTATTTATTAAGACAGACACACACAACACAGATTTAACTTATGGGAAAAACCTACATTAATATAATATTTATTATGGTATACGTAAAAAGCGTAAGACATATAAGAATACATAATCGAATTAATGGATTGGATTATATTTAATGTATTAAAGTATTTCTGGAAAATCCGGACATAAAGGTAAAGTAGTTAGAGTATAAATAAAAATATTATTACTATTTTCCGTCAGGGTCTAGAGGTTATTTGGAAGTGGCATATGAAATTATCTAAGAGGCATCCAACATTTTTAATTGGATAGATGATGAAGTGTGTGATTTTTGCACTGTTCTTTCCATTCAAAGTGAGGATAAATTCACGTTAATGATGGGAAAATGAACCACTTAATTATATGTTTATAAGTGCAATTCACTAATGAAAATGAAGCTAGCAAAGATGGATTAATGATGTGTGACATAAGTGTCGACAACGAGAGCAATGGAATCTCACAATTATTAACGACTACCATATATGGTTGTTACTCTTGAAGAAATAATCGCTTAAATTATTAATTAAATATCCTTTATTAAAGCTTATAATATAGGTTATTTTAGTAATAACACAATAACAATATAACGCCTTTTAGATAATTAACATTAACACAATATAAAGATTACATTATTAATAAGATTTGGTCATGTTAAAACGTACAAAGAGTTTTGTACATTATGAGCATTCATCGATAACAAGGCGTATTCATTGCCTTTTTGAATATTACTTAAATATATACCTAGTTATATCGTTTAGTTAAAAATTTATTCAAGCTTTCAATCATTTATAAGCTTATATTTACAAATAAATCAATGCGATATTTGTATAAAGAATTTCTGTTGTTCCGCATATCAACTTTGTATTTCAAGTTCAAGTAAATACAATAAGTATTACAATATAAGCTATAGGTAATATACTAATATAAATGTACATTGTTTGTATTGTAATACTAACATTAAGTACTTATTGCCAATTTTCATCTTATAAACTTAGGAGCTATCAAAATATTATGTTATATAAAATAAATATTGGATTTATATCAACCTCCTGACGATGGCTGATGATGAGTGTAATTATTCAATTGAGTTTAGTTCCCAATGCTTTCTTTCCCATGAACTTTCCTCAAATAGAAAATCTTGATTTTGAATATTGGTTTGAGAAGGAAACTCGGATTCTTCCCCAATAGATTCATCTTCGCAATCGTAGCAGCATCCCAAGGTCGCACAAATAATTGATATCGCACTAATCATAAAGGCGATAAAATATACGACCCAACTGACAAAGCAAAGTTTAATGCAACTGATATCAATATGAATTGATTTGTATAAAATAATAGTTAATTTTTATAGGTTGGGAAAAACTGAAGATTGTCAAATACTTAACTTACCCGTATTCTAATGGCCTTAAATGAAAATGAACCGGTTTGTTTTCTTGATAAGAACTTTTTGTAGTGGTGGATATTGGGAGTGAGAGAACGATTGAATATGTGAAAATTGAAAATGAAAAAAAGTAAAATACTCGAGGCAGGAAGTTGATCATCTTCCAAAAATCAAATTTGAAATGACATCCAAGTCAAAAAAGATCATTTTTATTATCATGATTTTACGCTGTCGAATAACATGTTCTGTTTCTCACTCTCAATGACGTCTCTGTGCTTCCTCTGAAAGCACTAAAGATCGGCGGTGAAACATAATGAAGTTACATTGAGCTAATAGGAGCATAAATAGGAAAGGTTAATGTTGAGAGTGCTTTATTATTAGCTTCAATCTTGAAGTCAGTGTTACTCTCTTCTCTTCAATGATGCTTCAATACAGTAGGAAATAGATTGAGAATGTCAAATCATGACATGAAAGGAAAAATAATTCAATTCACTTCGACCAATCCAATCTAATCTCTTTCGGATAAATCTTGTTAATGAGAGTTCAAGTATCGACATTGATGAAAATGAAATGCACATGTGTAAGGTATGAATGCTATGTATTGTAAATATTTTAGACAATGTACCAATAATATTATAATATCACAATTATTCATAAAATATGCAAAAGTATCGCTAACAATGCATGTAAAGATAAGGGGAATTTTTAAAATCATAACTTTAAAAAATGCATTTCGGTTTATAATGTGAGATTTATTTTTACAACTTCTGGGAGTCTGGGACTATAATAATTATATAAAATTGTAATGTTTACATGTTATACAAAATTATAACAACATTACTATTATATAAAGATATTTTACATGCAAGAAACAAAATTGAAGAAAATTTGCCAATTATCAAATAATTTGCCCTCTGCACTCACAAGCGACACGCTGCTTCGAGTTGAGAACGTGTAAAAGAGTAGTGATGCTATTTTAAATTAAATTTTTTACTTAAATTTAACAATTTATATGAATTAAATACAAATAGAATATAATCAAAAACTAGAAATCGTGTGGAACAACAAAAATTAATGAAATAATTTTAATAATTTAAAAGAATTGCACGCACACAGCCAGCGGAGCAAAAAACTTAAATAGGATATACTATTTAACTATGTATTTATGATATAAACTAGTATTTTTATTTATAATTATATTATAACAATTTTAATTTTGGAATACTTATAAAATACAAAATATATTAATTGAGTAAATTACAAAAAATGACAAAAAATACATTTTTTTAAAATCCTTATTCGATTAATTATTTGTCTTTTGATGAATCATTAGTCGGAGTTTGACGGAGATCTTCCAGTGCCATAACCACTTCTTCACTGAGGTTCACATCTACTAAATTTTGATTATTCTCTTTATGTTCTCCTGCCCTTTGAGCAATATCCCGAACAATTTCTTGGAAAGTGTCATCAGTTTGAGAGGATTCCCCAAATCTCATTTCTTCATCCATTTGAGCAAGTCGAAGGAGAGTGACAATGTCTGCTTGTTCACAAGTGATCGCCACTTGAAGGGGACTTCTCCCATCAGAGTCTTCAGCCCGATGATCGGCCCTATTTCTCAATAAAAGGCACAATTGGCCCAAATGACCCAATTCAGTTGCTAGCCAAAGCGGTGTCCTTTTTTTTCCATCAGGCTCATTAATGCGTCCGCCATTGAGGAGCAAAAATTCACAAGCTGTCACTGAACTCTAAGAATCAATAATTCAAAATCAATATTTTGGTCTTAAGCTACATTTAATATGTTATTATGAAGTACGTAATAAAGTTAGTATCTTTTCAACTCATATAAAACGGCATCAAGGTGAACGTGAAGATGAATTTCCTTGTATGTAATTACTGATAAAATATGTTACAATTGTTTACATGTTAAAAACGATGAGGAAATAATAAAAGAATACTATAAAGTTTCTTTAAAGTTTAAACATGGAAGGAAAGCATTAAAATGAAATTAAGATTAAGACAATTTATTAACTTACTCCATAAATTGCTTGATGAAGAGGAGTTGAACCATCTTCTAATGGATTGGGCCAATTTCTATCCGCTCCCAGAGCAATCGCCTCTGCCATTACTCCAAGATTTCCTACACGTGCAGCCTTGTACAAAAGAGCATTCGGATCTAAATGCTCGTTCGCATCTTCTGTAAAAAAACCTAGTTATTTCATTATACTAACAAATAAATTTTTAATACAATACAGTATTCGTTGTTCGTTCTGAAAACTACTGTAAGATAGGAAAATATTCCTACCCGAATTCGTCATTTCGAGATCATTGTGAGAATCTTGATCCTCTTTGGGTTGACTCCTCGAACTCACAACATCAGTATGGGTCGGAGGGAGTTCGAGATTTTCATCATCACAACCGCTTTCATTTTGTTTTGAAGATGATTGAAATGATTTGAATGAGTCGGTTTCAGATGATTCGTCTTGGCGTGATGAAACGCTCAGCTTTTCTGCTTCATCTCCATTATTGCTGCCTTGATTGTCTCCGAGAGCTTTTCTCTCCTTCCTCTTTGGCTTACGAACACTCCATTTCTTAATACTACGTTTCCCATTGCTATTTAGCTTCGGAGGAGTCACAAAGGCTTTGTCCACATACTTCGCCCTAATCCACGTCTCTCTCACTTCCCTATTAAAACACAAGTTTTATTGGAAAAAACTTATCGTTAATTGTCATTTTAAGTAGTATGTAAATTTAAAAATGTTTAACCTTGAAGAATTATGAGTAGCCCGCTCAATTCCAAAAGAATCAAGGACATCAACTTTAGCAAGATAAATTCTATTCATTAAATTGTTCCCGAGCTTCGCCATGAGCTTTTCCAATCCAACTTCCCAGGTATCCAATCTCAATGACTTCACTTTGCTAACATGGACGCCTAAGCTTCGATGAATCCCTGAACATTCTAAAAATGAAAAGTTTTTGAATCGTCATTTAGTACCTTATTATTGGACATTTGGTTATTTATCATGCTTCATGAAACCGTTGTTTGTAATTATTTTTGCATGTTAACGCATAAAATTTAAATTCTTACCTATACAGAGCGTGATTCCAAGATTGACACTCGCCCATTCAGGGTTCGGTGCTCCACAATCACAACAATGGTCGTTGCCTTCAATGCTCAGGATACTTTCCAAAACTCTTTAAATTGAAAACAACTCATTTACATATTGTATAGCATTACTAATTAGAGTACAATGGGTTAAATCAGCTTAATGAATCTAAATAGCTATCTTATAAGTCTTATAAAATCAATCTAAGTCATCAATACTTTGATTTCTCAAATGGCGCAACATCGTTCCGATCAACTCTTGGTGGTGAAGATTTTTGGTGGAAAGAGGAATCATTTTTACTACTTGAAAGTGTTGAATTCTGAATAGCACAACTGATGGCTGATTGAAGTGAAGAAACCCAAGCTTGAAATATTTCTTCAGAATCCGCTTGTAAAAGATGAGTTCTATAAAATCATGTAAAATGATTAATTAATCAGTCAATTTATGTTTTCTGATTTGTAATGGCAAGATTTTACTTGTTTGGTGAAATGAGTTCGAAACAGAATCTCCGATCGCAATCGGCCATAGGTCTCACGAGACAAATTCTCAAATCTTCTTCAATGACAGTTGGAGACTCTTCGTTTCTTTTTCTGTAGATGAGTTGGCCTTTGTCAAGGAGTTCGAACCTGCAATTATCAAGTTGGTGTAAACTGTCGCCGCTTGCTCCACTGCCTTCATTAACTTGTTGTACCGTAAACTCATTAGGATAAATTATTTTTATAACTACTAATTTAATTAAAAATTAGAATCATTACCTATACAAGTAAATTACATAAGTATTTGAATTTAATTATACATTTAATTAAAGTAACTCGAGTTAAAAATTAGAGTAAACAATAAGATATACCAAAATCTTAGTAAATATCTTATATCAATTTGGGTATTTTTTAAACATTTGGGTTTTTGGATTGAATATTCTATCGATGTTTAAAAGTCATTTAATTCTTTCCATGAACTCATAGTGAATATTTACCAAAGAATTTAAAACTCAAATGACATGCATTATTTATTTTAAATATTTTAGTAATTCGTTATCTTGATATTTAACTTTAACTATCTAACTTGCATATTTATATAGAGAGATAAACAGTGTTTCAACTTACCATCTTCGCTTCCAAGACTTGAAGGTTTTATTTGATCCTCTTTTGAAGAGATAGCCTTGCATAGCGACTCCGGTTTTGTTCTCACAAATAGTCCGATTGACAAAGTCAGGAGCAGAATGAATGAGAATTCTACGATTCTCCAACATCAGATCAGCTTCTTTCCCCAACTTGCACCTCATCTCACTCAACTACTCCCAGATTACAATCACTACTGGCATCTTTCTCTCAATAGTAGGTAAATAAGACTGACTTACATCTAAGCTGAGACACTTTAGAAATGGGTCTATGTCCTTAAAGTAGTCAGACCCCTGGTGGAAAAATGTCTTGTGGGCGTTAACGACCGAGAGGATCTAAGGAGAAATTAGAGAGTTATCCATGCTCTACAGAACAATGAACATTTTTCTAAGCTCCTCAAATACTCAGATTGAGAAACTAACATTAACTTGATGCGAGACGAGATCAAATGTTGATTCTCAATTTAACCTTTTACTATAAAGGTAAACATACAGATCAACTTTTGAACGAGAGATGTGTGATAGTGGGGACAATAAATGAAAGTTATGAAAAATCAGAACAATCTTATAAGCAGTTTTAAAGTAATCCCAATAATAAGAAGATTATCTTACATTGTCGAGTATTTCAAATCTTTTCCTTTGTTGTAAAATCGTAATGTTGGTTACGACGTCGAGGGATGTGGAGCGGAAGGAGAGTCGGGCGGCTGCAAGTTGGTGAACTGCTTCTTCGGCTTCGGCACTCTTCCCCCGTGTGACAGCTGAATTTTTAACGAGGGCAGAATCCAACTCGTTCTCAGCCTTTTCTAATTGACTTTTACCTTCTTTGCATCCTCGCACTTCCCTGCAATGTCATCAAAATTAATCTAAGCACTTAACAATGGTCTAATAAATATATTAAAATCTAGCAACACTTACAGCTTACTGCATGCAATTGTTAAAGCTCTACTTATTTTTAATTGTTCAGTATTTCTAAACATGACATTCAATATACTTAAGTCTTCAATGTCAACATGATAAATAAATAATTGACGTTGAATGTCAAGTTAACATTTAGTCGTTTTATACTCTGGTTGACTATAATATTGTGTATAATTTTAGTCTTAGAAGATCTATGTACCTATATATATATATATTGTTTACATTATTAATTATTTAATTTTAAATGCATTACTTTCTAAGGAATTCAGCAAGGTTTCGACAAATGGCACGATTAATTTGATCAAGAAGCGTTGTGTGAAATTTTGATAATTCGACGAGTCCAGAGGAACATTTGCTGAACGCCGATAATATCTTCGGATCAGTTCGAAAATGAACACTTAGTTCAGAGAGAGAATTGACAAATGAACTAAAGGAGAAAAATATCAATTAGGATTTCAGTATTTGTGGTACATATTGCAATACAAATAGAATATTATAGTTTTATATAACAATTTATATTAGGTATAAAACAATTAGCCGTAAACTTTTAATTTCTAATTCATTATTAGTGTTATTTAATTAACATTTAATGTAGTGCTTACTTTTGAGAGTTGAGAAAGGCCTTTCCAGATTCAATCATAAAGTTTGAAGATTTGAGGAGCTTTTCGAGTTTTCCTTCAAGATTTTCCACAATAGTGATTTGCTCATCAATGCCAACTTTGAACTTTGGAGAGTCTCTCACAGCGTCTCCAAAGTCAATAACAGGACGAAGGGCGTGCATAGTCATCATCGCTACTTCCTTCTATGTATTTAATCTTATATTCATACCACAAATCCAATTTTGTTCACTCGGCTTTCGTCATACATAGACGCAATTGAATGGTGATTTGATCAGTCTGTAAACCAAAAGAGGAAAATGTTTAATTTTAATAGCTTATACGGAAATAATATTTAGGTAATGTGATAGCATTTGTACTCTGGACACAAAAGAGACAAATATTTATAAATAAATATACCTATGCATCTACGCTGTATATTTATGTAAAACAACGAAAATAGATTTACTAAAGTTATATCATGCTAAGGAGTATTATATGCAATTACATACGAATTATGATTGCATCAATATTAACAATTGTTATAATATTTATATCAAGACAATAAAACTCAAAACTGAACCTAACTCCCTATTTTTCTTAACTGCAGCTTTACGTTTAGTGTTTTATTCAAACTGATGAATCACTCCATGAAGTTACTCACACACACTATAATATTATTCAATGTTGAATTATATTCTCTGGACTGGACTAACAGGCCGTTGCCAGTTAGTTTTATTAATATGCCCTACTTCTTGGTATAACCAACATTAAAAGTAATGATAAATATGTCGTTGTGCCTCGAACAAAGTGATTTAATTTCAATCGCATGAAAAAAATCCAACTGAAGGCGGACATAGTGGAAGTTACAAGTTTTAAAAAAGGATAAATAAACAATATGTTCAAGCTATCTATTTTTTAATCTGCTTTATTATGTTACGATTATAGTTGTAAAATTCATTAAATATTTAAAAAGTGAATGATTTTTAGACATAAAGTTACATTAACCGACGAATGACTTTAAAGATGAAATTATGTAATTAAATATTGCAGACTTACTTCACTAAATAGCGATTCGTATAAAATTAAATTGGTCTCAAAGTGTAAAGTAAGGATTTGATTATTTCAACCACAATTAATTTCTTTGGCACTTGTGTTAAATCAGCTCAGAAATTGGCCTCTTGTGACGGGTTATTGTAATTGCACTTATTGCATTTCTCAAATAAGGAACCAAAAGTAAAAATGATTTTTCAATGAATCTTCATTAAATATTCAAAGTAGCCGAATTTTTTCATTTTCTTTTCTCAATAACTTTCCAATAATAAGAGCACTTGACGATTTTGGGTTCTGATTGTAAAATAGCACACATACAATCAAGGAAGAAATTGGGAACAGATTCACATCGAGATTGTAGTAATAACTGTTACCGTAGTCGTTCATAAGAGATGAAAATAATCATTAATTATGACCAGAAACGCAATTAGGTAATTTGGGTTAACGCGTTGGTCTCTCCTGAGGTCAACAGATGAATGACATGATTTAACTTTATCACCGTAATATCCATAAATAAACTCCTCGATGACTCAGTAAAGTAAATTAAATGATAGTAAAATATCTATAAATTAGCTTCAAAAACTTCGCACCTCATCTGGTCAAGAAGATGAGGGCGAAAGTGAAGAACAAAAGAGTTAATGAACTTGATCACATATTCTATCTTCACTCGAAAGATGTATTATATTTATTTATACAATTCGTTAAAGATTTCCGCTGCCTTCAGAGCCCAGAACACGTTCAAGGATGAGATCAGAGATCCCCTATGAGAAAACAGCTGCCACCATCCTCAACCTAAAATACATTAGAACCTATAGCCACCCTCAGCCTTTAAACCATTGCATTGAGGATAGTTGCACTTATGTTCTTGCATCATTTGAACACAAATGCACATACAAATGCAATTTATAAATTGTCTAGAGAAACATTATTAGTGTTTAGATTTATAAGTACGAATAAAATTTAAATTGCTGAATATAATGAACAACTCCTTGTCTTGTAGTTTAACAAAATAATGATCAATTCAAATAGAGTTCTCAAAGTGTCAGAGAGCCTTAAAGATCCTTCAATCATATGTCTCAATGCAGCCCAAGAGTTAAGAAAAATGGAATATGAAATGAACGAAAGTTTGAAAAATCAGCAAAATTCAACTAAAACTCCATGTGTGAATCCTCCATTAATCCCATCATCAAATCAAGGTACTCGCTCTGGAAATGAAACCCTCAATGACTCAATATTTTCTGGGAAGAGAGGTGAAGTGTCGAGCTCAACACGGAAAAAGACAACTTTAAGTTCAGGAATGAGCTCAACGCTAAATGACAGCGACTATACAACAATAGCAGAAATTAAAGTTAATTTGCCAGTAGCAAAAGAAAACTCGAGATTTCTCCAAAAATTAAAAGATCTCGAATGTGCTGAACAAATAGTCCTCAGTGACACAACAAAGGACACACGCAGCACTACAAGGACATATGCTGGAATTCCTGAGTCGATGGATTATTTGACAAACTCTTCGGATTTCAACAGGAGTGGAAGAGAGTTGACTGAATTGTTTCGGACTAATGTGACGAAGGAGATTAGCCGGTTGAAGAAAAAGGATGATGATGGGAGAAACGAGGGAGAGGGGAATTTTGAAACATAGAGTTGCAACGTTACATTTCCACTCCTGACAACTACGAGGCAAAATTGAGAGAAATTAAAGGAAGATTGCGAAACTTTGTTATATTCTTGTATAAAGATCTTCGAAAGAACCAAAATGAATCGTCGAAGCGAATGAATGCGATTTTGGAAACATTTGGAGAACTAGATATTATAAATTCGTTATGTTTAACTAAATAAATATCCCCGTCTCTTTCCTTTGTAATGAGTCCTTACCTCCTTACTAAAGAATGTTAAATGATATGAATGTAATTTATTGTAATCAACCACCTTGTTGTATAGTATGAATCGTTATTTTAGAATAAATGACTAAGGGATTTGCACTTGCTTTACTGTAGATGTTTTTATTTGAAATCAACTGTCATCAGTTCTTCGGTTGTCTCTGGTTCTGGTGAAGTCAAGTCAGTTGAAGTGATTCATAAAGTACAGATAATATGATAGCTGTGTTATTTCATTAGAGCTAGAATTCAAGTTTAAAAGGACAATTTGAAGTTTCTAAGGATTATAAATTGAGTTAAATGATTGAAATAAACTAAAGCATACTTTATTTTACAAGATCAAAAATTATAATTTCCTGCTCGATCATTTTGAAAGCTGATTAATCAATTTGGAATTGGTTTATTGTTGATACACTTGTTATTTGAAGTCTATTTTCAAAGACGAAATTAATGGTTTATAGATTAAGTTTCAAATAGTAGATTATCCTCGTCGTTATTTTGGCTACATCTACACACTGGATACATCTAAGGTTTATGTCAATTTAATGGTTTCGTTTTCATATGAATATTTTTAATCCAAATTTAAATACATTTTCAGTTTATTCATTTTTAATATCCCATGATTTAGAGTGATAATAATTTTTAATAACTTTCCAGACAGAAAGTGAAGAATCAAACAATCTTCCAAATCTCGAGTTAGCTAAAAGTGAAAGTCAAATAATGCAGCAACCAAGTGTCAATCAAACCAGCAACAGTCTCCAGGAAGGGCCAAGAAAAGCTCAATAATGTCTTCTGGAGGTAAAAAAGTGAAATCAAACGTCCAACTCCTGGTTCTAATGCAATCCCCAAAGAGCAACCTCAGTGCCGCAAGTAACATATCCTCTGCGAGCAAAACCGACGGATCAGACAAAAGTGACGAGATCAAAATCTTCCCTTCCGACGAAATCTTCATTCATCATCTCTTGGGCGGAAAATACAGATTCGGTGACATTGATGTGAATCCGGATAATTTCGAAAGTTTCGCCGCATTGAAGGAAATGACCCCGACCCTCCCGCATTGGGCAGACCGAGAAATGATCAAACGAGGGCAGAAGTTTGCCCAAAGGAATTTCTTCGGCCTTTCTTATGCCCATTTGCTTTCTCTGATCATCTTACTCGGACTCCCAGAAAACCGTCGGTTTCTTCGCTACACGGGAAATTCCCACACACCGCACAAGGCCTACAAACGCTATTTAGCAACACTTCTTGAAGTTAAATTTTGGTATGAATGCACAGACGAGAAAGTCTGGTTGGAGTCAATTCACAGAATCAGGAAGATGCATGCACAGAAGGGAATGGATGTGGAAATGGAGTTCCCTGACTTTACACAACCTATTATTAAGGATGAAGAGACTGCCAAGACTCTCAAAATTGGAGATGAACTCAAGCCTGGTGACAACAGTGGGGATGGGCTTGAGGAAGATAAACCCAAAGATAAATTTTACAAAGATGAAAAAATATGGAAATGCGTTTTGAAAGATTTGGTCTTCAATGAAGAAAATCTGGACTTGCATGAAGTTAAAATCCCGTCTGGAGGACATCATTACTCACAATTTGACATGGCTATGACCCAATGGAGCTTCATGGCGCTTCCCGTTTTGGAACCAAAGGCCTTTTGGATCCATGACCATGATGATGGAGAAATGAAAGATTTTATTCATTTGTGGGCCGTGATTGGTGATGTTCTCGGGTTAGAGGATCAATACAACCTTTGTACTGCAACGGAATTGGAGCATTGTAAGGTCATTTGCAACAAAATCCTGGTCGAAATCTTCATCCCTTCTTTACTCAAAGTTGACTATGAAACGGAAATAATGTGGAAAGCATTAGTTTTGGTTAGAAATAATTTTAATTATCGGTATTTCAGTATTGTGGTTTTTATGAAATGAACCTTGTACATTTATTTCAATTTTAAAAATTTTTCAGGGAATGACCAAATTCGTGCATAAAGATCTGAAACTCATAAGTCTGCTCATTGACATTTTTGAAAAAATTATCAAAGTGGAATGTCCAAGCTTAAGATATCAACATGCATGGTCAGAATGGTTTAGTGAGATTATTGACAACTTCATCTTCCGACCTCTCCTACACACTGGATGCTTTAGAAGTTTTGCAACGAAGAGACTCTGTGCATGGGTTAATAAGGCTGCAAAGAAGAATAAAATGAGTCGTGATTGGGAAGAAATGTCGAAGGCAAAAAAGGAAGAGGAGAAAAATAAAGCAAAAGAAAAATGAAACCAATCAAAGAATAAAATCTGTATCTCGACAATATTGAAAGTGATTTTTGTTTTGTATTTAAAATTTATTTCATCAATCAAAAGTTGTATTTTTTTCTAATATCTTTTCATCTACAAAATAATTTCGAATCATTAAAAGTGAATTTACACAATACGTTAATACTATATTATAAAATACAGTATTATAAAATTATTTAAAATACAAACCTAGATTTTATTACGACATTTGTATTTATGTATGTAGGCTTAATTTTAATTATCACCGGGTTGTCTTAAAGGCTAAAAGTTAAAATATTTTTTTGCTATTAATCATAAATAAGCAATTTTACGTACATAAATGTACATAAACACTAAATCTTGTTGTTCAATGATAAAAAAGTTAAATTACAGATATGAATACCATAATCGTAAAATAAAATGAATTACAATGAAGTTAAATATTAAACTATTTAGAGCTAGATTAAAATAATACATGAATCATTTACAAAAATATCCCAGTTGTTTCATTACACATTCATGATAAAATTATATGTATATTATATTGAGGAACTCTATTTTTTTAAAAAATAGGAAATTAAGATCAATGGCATTTATACTGTATCCACCAGGAGCTTCGGAGATTTCCTCTTCCATGAGTAAAGATACCGAAAATTTGCAAAAATAATGGCAAGTCGAAGAAGCCTATTCAAAAACCAGCGAAGAATTGACAAATGAGGAAGATAATTAAAAGTAGCGTTCATTAATGCATAGCAAAACTTTTCATAAAAATTGAGAAGTTTTCCAACGTTTTGCCCAGGAACTCCCAAAATTCGTCTTTCGCAGAAAAGGACCAAGGCGCGAAGACGCAAAAAGGGAATGAACGTTCCAATGCCGTTGACCAGCGATTCCCACAACATCCGCGTTTCACTTGAGCTCTTTTTGAAGTCTCTGAGAAGAACTCTTGAAAGAATTTCTTCCCTCATGTGAGCATTTTGTTCTAAGCAGATATTGCATTCATCCTCAATTCCCAAAATATGTCCAATTAAAGCCCAAAGATGAATGAATCCTTCCAACCCTTTCTTTGTCTTCTCATTGTCTTTGGCATTCATTCCGAAATGGAACGGGAAGAGAGAAACGAATCCCATGAAGCAGAACTGTGTGACCGCCATGTCGAGTTGACTAATCGGCCAACACCGTCTTCCGCCATCTCCATTCCTCGATTCCAGAAAAGGAACGTGCTCAATGTCTTCTTTAATTCGATTAAGCAATTCCTCACCATCGCCACAATTACTCCTACAGTTATATTTAGTGGTTTGGACGTTGAGATTCTCGTCGGGTGGTTGTTCAGTATTTGGTGGGTTTTTGTGTCTTTGCACACTCCGAGCTACTCCTGAATGAATTTTTCGAATGCGATAAACGTCTTGTAGGGCAACGGCATTGTTTGTGAGCAAATCCCCTTCGTACCATATTTTAATATGGACAAGGGTGGAGAGATAGCGAATGAGAGCTTTTCTCCCATCATCAGACTTCTTTGTGAGAACTAAGAGTTGGCGAACAGGAGCGTAAGCGAGGAGGAAGACGAGGGAGACAAAATGGGCAAAGAAGACGGAGAAAAAATTATCTCGGACGAACTTTTGGCCTTCTCGCACTTCTTCAGCTTTGACCCAGGATGGAAGGGGAAAAGGACCTTTGCCGCTTTCGCCGGGCTTTTCTTCAGCTTTTGCTAGAAATCGTTCTGGATCAGATTCAAACAATTGCTGATTTTCTTCTCCCATTTCTCCCAATTCAAATTATGATGTGTTATTGATTTCTCCCTGTTTCAAATGTTGTTTTCCTCTTCAGTTCATCAGCAATCTCCTATTTGCATAAAGTACAGAATTTCAATACACAATTCTTTACGATTGTAAAGTAAATATCATTCTTACATTCTTACTTTATTAAATATGTTTCTAAATATAATAATATAGTAAAGATAAATATATGAATTGGTATGTAATGTATCTGTAATTAATACTCAATATTTTGCGGTTTTTAACACAATATTTGAAAATATTTATTTAGGCAATAAATATATGAGAAGTATGAATAGATAAAAATGAGAACTTTAAAAGAATTACCTTTATTACGCTCAAATCCGGTATTTGTTGAATAAGTCAGGTATTAAAATAAGGGTTTAAAAATGTTTGTCAAATGTTAAAAATCCTTGACTCGGATTTAAGGTTGAAGAACTGAAGACATTTGAAGTTGCGTCAGGTTTGCTACTTCCTCACTGGTCTACTGTCACACTGACTGAATTCATTAGATTGAACAATTTGCGAGTCAAAATCCATTGAGTCTAGTTGTGAGTTAGTGAAAAATAATAAAGAGGAGATTATATAAGCACTCGAAGTTGGGAGAAATCTGCACAGCATAGAACGTTACGGGACATTTTAACCATAAAACCAACTAATATTCCTATCATTACCCAATAAATTTGAATTTGAATGAACATAAGAAATCGGTAATGTGAGGTATGCTCACACTCCGTGAAACTCTCTTCACGTAAAAGATATATTTCTCTTAAAATTGGCTGCATAAAACGCAAAGATAATAGCTACAGTCTTCTATATAAGAATTGTCTTATAATGTATTTTTGCAAATCAATTCTTGAACTGGCGTTTAGGTATGAACGAAACGGAAGAACTTCGAACTGGTGAACCGTTTTACAATTATTAAACTTTCATTTAATGCAATAATATCTCACACACCACAATGAGCCACAAAAGACATAATAAATATTATAAGATTCTTAAATGAATGATTCGTATGATTGATTTTCCACTTTTCCATGTGTTACAAGATCCTGGTTACACTGATTGATTAAAAAACACTTAAATGGACATCGACATCTTGCTTTTTAAATATTGGTAATGGTTAGTTTTCTTGGAACAGCTTGTTAGCTTTCAGTATGAGCTGAATATCTTAATTTTAATTATTTACAACCTGAGAATATAAAACTAGTACTTATGAGATGACGTCTTGTTGTTGTTGAGTTGTCTATGAAGAACTGCCAAAATAACGAGAGACTCGAACCTGATTTCGCATCCAACATTTAGGAAATTCTTAAAATATGCCCTTGCTACGTTAGCCCATCTTGAACTCGAGTTTTACAATAAAATGATAAAACTACAAATATTTCATAATTAAATTGAACAAGCTATAAAGTTGTAACAAACTACCGCTAATATGATGTATACAAATAATATCAAAGGTTAGTTATTTTAATCAACAAGATGCTGATCATAATATGAGATGAGATAACTCCGCGTTACGAAGATCAAGTTGCCTTAAATAAACATCCACACATGTCTGTGAAAGAGTCTGATCGTATCATCCAGTGCTCTTGTTATTTTATTAGTGTTTTTTATGAGATTGAGGTAACAGAGCATAAAGTTAAGTTTAGTTGAGGTTTTAAAGTATTAAATTCTATCCCATTTATCTCATTCAACCACGGTCGCTTTAAAGTTCTTCAATGAGGATTTTCTTCACCGCCTTCGTTGAACCTGGGAGAACAAGATCCAATTCCCCTTCACCTTCAGCATCATCCAACTGTAAAACATTTCACCTGTTTAAATGACTCAATCGCATTTATTAAATATTTTCACTCTCTGTTCAATCTCCTTACAGTGTAAGGACCTTACACTTAAAGATGCAATCCTTAAGGATGGAATATTCCCAATGGCTTCATCTCTCAAATCTCCATAGACATCTGAGTCTTCCGACCTCTTCTCCTCTTCTTTCTTTACAGTTTTGACAGGTTGTTTATTTGGGACGATTGGTTCCGAAAGATCTCTGAAGGTTTCTTTCAAGAAAGAGGAACCAGGAGGAAAACCAGGAGCTTGTGAGGGATTTTTACCGAAAATTCCTAATTCTTTTGCTTCTTTCATTTGAGCTTCAATGTATTTTTTGTACCCTTCGGGATCCTTCTCGTGCATTGAATCCAACGTTGACCAGATTGCTTTAATTTTGTCTAGATCTCCGAAATCCATGCTGCAATTTTAGTATTAGGTTAATCAGTAAACAATAAATAACATAATTTAACCATAATCCATTTAACCCCTTTCCACTTTACCTTATAATTTTTAATTTATTTGGCACGATACACAATAAATGAATATGACTTCCTAAATAATATTCCTTAACTTTTAAGTTAAATAAGAATGGATCCAAGTTTACAATTTATCAAAGTCAGTATCAAGAAGGAATTTATCTATGCAAGAATATGCGCTTGTTTGATAATTCAGGTTATTGATCAATCTTCAGGTAGTCTCATTGATTTATAATAGTTTATTTCTACGGTTTTATTTTCAATTCCATTAAACATGATAACCCCAATAAAAGCAATAAAAAGAGTAGACTTCTTATAATCATTGAATTAATTATAGATTTTATTTATAATTAAATAATTATAATACACAATGTTATATAGCTTGTTAAAATTACTATTTAACTGATCAACTATAAGTTTTAACTTTTATTTTTACATTACCTAATATCGACTAACTAAATAAAAAATCCGATAAGAAATAAAATACCATATTAGTATAAAAATATTCACTTTGTTGAAATAATTATTCTATTTCATCGTCTTCATCTTCATCTTCGTCATCATTTTGGGGTTTCTTTTTTATTCCATGATCACCAAAGTATCTTTGGAAGCCCTTTGTTGTGCTCTTCTGTCTCATTGTCTCCCGAGCTCCTTCAAGAGCTAACTTGTATTGTTTGGCTGTCTTCTCGCGAAGTTCTTCCACAGTTTCATCCTTAGCAGCCCATTCAATTACTAATCGACGACCGTATAAATGAGTACTTTTACACAAAGTTTCAAATGCTCTCTGCAAAAACATATTTCTCATTAATATTTTAATCATAAATGATAAATAATTGCATTAAATTAATGGTTTATCGATTTATCATATTAAAGGTTTGTTTATTAATGCTAATTTGATTTGGTTAAAAAGTACCTTTGCATCTTGTTTTGAAATAAAGTCAATAAATGCAAATCCTCTATGCTGTCCTGACCCATCAAGCTTGAGAGGCAAACGAACAGCTTTAGTAGCTCCAAATGTTCTATAAGAATAAATATTTGAGTTTAAATAAATAAAATCATTTAAATGGTTTAAAATAATATAAAATGTAAACCTGAAAAGTTCTATAATTTCTTCTTTCGTAGCCTGGAATGGAACGTTCCTAACAAGAATCTTAGTTGATGCAGCATTCTTATCATTAGTATTCGAATTCGTTTCCTTTCTCTGACTTTCATCAGACCTAGAAGCACAAATTATAATTAATTAACATAAATTATTATTTTACAACAATAAAAGTTAATTTGATATTACATAGCTGACCGAATCTTATATCGTACATGTATGTAGAATTGTATTTCAAAATCGTTTAAATCGAGGAGATAAAAACAATTACTTACTGCAAAGTTCTGTTTGATTTTTTGAGTTCTATTAAATGATTGTCGACCATTGTATTCTGGAGATCTTTCAATGCTTCCAAAGCAGCCTTTGCTGTATAGAATTGAACAAATCCATAGCCCATTGAAAGAAGCATCCCTTCAGCCTTTGCATCTCTTTTCTTAGCAATGTTAACGGAGTAAACTTTCCCAGCAGTCTCGAAATGCTGAAATATCGAATTTAGTCAATAATTGAATTGAATAAGTTTAAACGGAGATTTGAAAATTAAAAATTTACTCACATTCTTCAATGTTGAATCGGTTGTTTTGAAATTAAGATTTTTAACAAATAGCGTTGTATCAGGTTCAGGAATCATATGTTCATCGATTTCTTCAATTTCTTTAATGATCTTTTCTCTTTCTTGGGGAATATCTTTAACTGGGACTGGTTCGTCCAAGTTCATAGCGGGAACGTGACTTGGACCAGCAATCGATTTTTTAGATTTTTTGCTAAACGTGTTTACAGGGGCCCATTCAAGATATAACGGCATTCCATCGAATTTACTATACGCCAATTTTTTAAATGCCACTCTAGCTTCAGCAGGTTCCAGAAACTCGACAATTGCTATTAAAATAGATGAATTTAAGAATAATGTTAAATATAGAAAAGTTTCAATATTTAGAATATTTCATATACCAGTAACTCCAGAAGGAGGTAAAACCACTTTTCCAATTTCTCCATATTTAGAAAACAATTCAACCAAACGTTGAGATCCGCACTGTTGTAAATTCTTCACTAGCAAAACCGTGTTTGATCTTTCAGGACGGGATCCCTTTAGATTATTAAATTAAATGAATTAAACATTTGTAGGTAGTACATAATAATTAAATTTTATCATTAATATATTCTTACTAATTCAAATGCGTCTAAACAAACACCATGTTTCTCCAAAAAACATTTTGTTTCAGATACAATCTCAGTTTCTGCTAAAGCCAATCTAACAGCAGAACTTGAATTTTTTGTTCCTTCTTCTTGGTCTTCGTCAATGGCATTCAAGAGTAAATCTTCTTTAGTAACTCCGTATTTAGTCGATGCAACATTTGCTACAGTTTTCTGACTAAGGAATAGTGTATTCCAGTTGTGAGATTTTCCTATAAGTCGAATTAATTAATTATTATTTTTTTATTGATGTTAAAATAATATTAAATTAAGTATTTATGAAATATCTTAGAAATATCAATCAAAATTACAAAACTCGTAAAATATAACATTTACCTGCGTTTAGCTTCTCAAGAAATTCTTTTTTCTTTTTATAAGATGATCCCCAGGCGGATTCATCAAATGTTTCTTCTTTATTTTTAGAAGGAAGAAGATGAAGCATTCTTCCTTGGTAAATTGTGCCATCTAATTCCGAGAAGGCTTTTGCGGCATGTTCTGGCAACATGAACGTTATAAATCCAAAACCTTTGATTTGACGAGAAATTCTGTCAATTGGCAAATGAACCTCAATCACAGGACCAAACTGTAATTAGAAAGTAATATGTATAATAGTTGAACATAAAATGAAGTGTGATCATATTAAAATTTTATACCTATTAAGAAATAATAAAAGTGGCAGTGAGGAAAAAATTATACCGGTTCAAAAAGTTCTTTGATCTCGTTTTCGTTTGTTGTGTAAGGAAGATTTCTTAAGAAAATTCTCCCACTTTCCCCAACAGTTTCAACGGTTTCTTGGATAATTTTTTCTTGTTCATCCCACCTTTGTTGAATGGCTTCCCTCACTTCTGCCTTCTTCTTACAAGACGAGTAATTTGTAAGTTGAACTTGTTGACCAAGAATAAAGTTTTTAGTTCTTCCTAATGCCTTTTTATAATCAGATTCTTTCAAGAAACCAACAAACGCAAACCCACGGGCGTTATTTGGAAGCCTATAATTGTCAATATAAAATGCAATTTACCAGTTAGTTTGAGAAAATTTACAATTAATTATTATTACTAACATTGTTTGTTAAACATTTCCAATAATTAAATATAATAATACCTCAATGAATTTGGAATCAATGGCTTAAAAAATGCTTTAATATCCCTTTTCTTCGCTTTTTTAGGAATATTTCGTATCTTAATTGTGAAATATTCTTCGTCTGGTAATTTCTTCTTAGCAATTTTAGTTTCCTCTGTCTTCTCTTCAGTTTCTAATTCGTCTACTTCTTCCTTTTTGTCCTCTTTACTAGAATGCTTTTTCTTCTTTTTTAATTCCTCCATTATCGTATCATTTCCCCAGGAGGACTTTTTAACATGTGTTTCTAAAAATTCTGCGAATTCAGGATCTTCTTGGCATTTTTCAATTATTGTATCTTCCACTAGTACTTTTTTGGTAGCAGGTTCATCTGTCGCTTTTTCAATAACCTTTGATTTCTTTTCTCTCGTTTTCACAGAATAGCTGTTATGAGTTTCTCCTATAAGATATATCCATTAAATGTATATTGAAAATAGAAAATGTCTTCAATCATGAATGACTCTAAAAAGTTAAATGGTGAAATCTCATTTGTAAATTATCACTTACCCAAATTAGCACAGATTTCAACTGCTATTTTACATGCTCCAATGTAAGTTTTATCAAAATAATTTTTTGCAGAGTCAGCTTCATCTGGACTCTTAAATCCAACGAATGCAAAATGACGAAATCTGCCATCAAAAGTATATTTCATCTTCACATCCGTTACTGTTCCTTTACGGCTGAACAGTTCTTTCAATTTTTCTTCAGACGCCTATAAAGAACAAATAACGAAATATATTAAGAATTTGGATTTCATCTTAAAATTGATAATGAAAATAAATAACGATTGAGTTATCAATGAAGTAAAATACAAAATGGTACTTACCGTTTTGGGTAAATTTTTAACAATCAGCCTTGAACTTGCCATTTTAAATTCTTACTAAACTTTATTTTAAACTAAATTGTCAAACTTTTTAATTAAACTATTTGATATTTTTGCTAATTTCCAATTCAATCAATGACACAACATGAAGACGATTAAAATAATTCTTCTGAACAACTCTTAACCCGAACTGAACTGAAAAATGAAGAAGTCTGCACATGTAATTTGAAGCTAATGGTAGACTTATCATACAATAGTGTATATTCATAACAAATGTCGTATTTAGCCCCAAAGACTATTTTACGGCATATAAGGGTCGAATGATCGAATGTATTGAGTGTATGAGCCGAGAAAAACAAATTCGGAAGGATTTAGAAGCTCATGGTCAGTCTGAAAAGGTTCTCTCTCTCGAAAGGTCGAGTCGATCGATATCATTAATACTAGAAAAATGTATAAAGAAGCTGCAAGCAGAGCTATGCAAGTCGCATGGCAAGCCTACGGTCCAAAAGACGTCAAAAGAACAATAGGATTATTGTATCCCACGAATCCGTTCCAAGCTACAGACTCTGAGTGGGACAGACACATCATCCCATCTCCAACCACTTACCCGCCACCGGTGGAACCATCCTTCTCATCCTGGCTTTATTTGATGATGATCGACATTCAAGTGAATTATCCAGATACATTTAATTTAGTTCGTACGGTTATTTTTGGGACATTGGTGGGGTTTGTGATCGTTGCTTGGGTTCTTCTTGGAGCTTATGTTGGAATGGTTCCCATGAAATGGCTTGGATTTGCTGAAAAGAAAGTTGCAAAGAAAGTGGAGTATGACGAGTCCAACGATGTCGTTTCAAACATTAGTGAAAAAATCTTTCTGGCTCTGGATGGAAATTGGTTAGATCGACTCAAAGAAAGGGTTGAATCAAGTGGAGGTGGGAGAAAATGGGCAAAAACAAGTGTCGAATGTTGCCTGCTACCAGAAGCTGAAACTCAAGTAAGTTGAAAATCCAGAATTTTATTCAAATATTTAATGCAAATCTAAATAGATAAAACTGTAGGAAGCATTTACGTAAAAAGGATTTGTTTTATTTTAAGGGTATGGCTGAGTGCGAGGTCATCCGTAGAGGTGGGAAGATGTCATCTTTCGAATGCCTTTCTCATCTCATATACAAGTTCTCATTCGGCCCCGATCCAACCACAACAACAGTGCCGAGTCCTACCATTGAAAATCAAGTAATCGAAGACTCCACCGAATTTTCTTAACCATCTTTCCAAAGTACTTATTGACATTTGTGTTCACTAACTTCACTTCCATGTTCCTTTAAGAAAGGGTTGCGCTTCTAAAAAGCTCCTCATTATACCCATAATAGGTACTTACCTATATATTAAATATATAAATACTTATTAGTAAATAGCCTATGAATATTAAACCCTATGTATGTATACTGATAGTTTTAAGATGATTAAATCCTTGATTATAAATCGACCATTCTTCACCGGCCACCCAATTGTAAATCTTCTAAGTGGGTTCCATTTCTGAGTTGTTTCCTATCTTCATTAATTTCACAGATTTTTAAGAACTACATTAAAAGTAAATTAATCAAATCTGACAAAGTAGACATTGGGATGAAATGAGGTTTTCACAGAAAGCTCTTGAACCCAAAGCTCAAATGCTCTTATTTTTATTTCTACTCATAATTTATCAACGCGAGGTGAAGTGCATTCACAACCCAATTGAGAGTTCTAAAATTGTTAATCCTAAAAAAGGTTGATTCGAGCCTAGCAATATTTTATTCCCTGGTGGTTTCTACATAGAATCCACATTGTCTTTATAAGGCTGGATATGTGATTCATATTATATAAAAAATAGAGAATGGTATTTCAGTTACCCATTGATTTTTACCATATACCTACACTTATAAAAATATAGGGTTTATTGAATGTAAAAGATATGCGTTTTTATAATAGCAACTCAATGTCAGCGTTTTTAATACAAGCCACACCCTTAAACATTTACCTGTGTTAGTTTTAGTTTTAAACCTTATTCTAAAGTATAATTTTATTATATGTTAAAAATGTTAATTAATTGTAGTCCAAATAGTTCAAAGATAGTTTATTTGCCATAAATGAATATGTTTTTTGTACAAATAATCTACTATCTACCTGTAATTACTTTGCATTCACCATTTTACTGTACAAATAATATTTATTAAACATAAAATACATACTGAAAAATAAAAATATTTCTGTAATTTAAAATTATGAAATTAAAATTTTTATAATCCATAAAATTAAAAAGTTTAATAAAGTATGAATTTTGTAAAATTGTTAATTTGATACTTTTCAATCTTCTCTGACTCTCCTTGCAGGACGATTTCCTCGGAAATGTTCTTGGATTTCATCCAAACTCTTTCCCTTGGTCTGACAAATTAAAGAGATAGGTCAGTAAATTTTGTCCAAATGGGTTAATTATATAGTGAACAAATTACCTCTGGCAATACAAGGAAGACGTAAAGCGCACCAACTCCGCAGACAATTGCAAATGCCCAATAACACCAAGAAATTCCAATCGCATCTTGAATATCGCCAAAGAATTTAGTGACGAGAAAGGCGAGGAACCAATTGAGCATTGTGGAAATTGTTGCAGTCATTTCTACAATCATTTATTACATTTTACATTTAAGGTCTCAGAATATAAAAAACACACCTTTGGCTTCTAAGGGAAGAATTTCTCCTATCATCATCCATGGTATGGGTCCGTATCCGAGGGAAAAGGCAATAATGAAAATCATCAAGCTCACGAGTGGAAGCCATCCAATGGAACTTCTGTCACTCTCTTCGATTTTGAAAAAAATTCCAAGAAGAATCAGTGAAAGTCCCATAAAAACATCGGACACAATGAGGAGAATTCTTCTCCCGACTTTATCAATAACGAAAGAGGAAACCAATGTGGCAATGACTTGAACGACTCCGACCAGAACTGACGCAACGTTTTGGTCCATTGACACATTCGCTGCTTCGAATATCTTGGCTTGGTAAAAAATGACTGCATTGATTCCGGACAATTGTTGGAAGAACATAAGAGCAAAACTAATAAGAGTTGGTCTCAAAAGTGCCGGAGTGGTGAAGATTTCCTTAACATTGGCTTTGTTTTGTTTGGACAAGTCAACACTTTTTTGCATCTACAGATATTAAATATAAAAAAATCAATAAAATCGGTCTGTTTAATGTAAATGCAATTAAAATTTCTTAAGTCAAAATACATCTAAAAGTTCTCCTTCCACTTGTTCTCCTCTTTCGGCTCCTCGAAGCCAACAAAGTGCTTGGGTTGCTTCAGCCACCTTCCCTTTCTCAAGGAGATATCGAGGCGACTCGGGCATGAACATCATTAAAACGAGGAAAATTAAAGGGACGAATCCACAAACGAGAGAAAACCACATCCAATTCATAACAGCTCCGATTCCATAAGAGAACAGAATTCCAATCGTCACCATAAGTTGAAATCCAGTTCCGAGAGTTCCTCGCACACTTGCTTCGGCTGTTTCCCCAATGAACAAAGGACAACCGAGTGAAAACGCTCCTCCGCAAAATCCTATTCAACAACATATTTGATCTTAATTAAAATTTTATTCTGATAAGATCGAAAACCATTTTAAAACCATTGGAATATGCGAAGAATGAAATTAGTTTCCTACCAGTAATGAATCGCCCAGCATACATCATAGCCAAATTGTTAGCATAGACGATAAGAATCCAACCGAGAACAAATGGAGCGGAAGTTAAAAGCATCGTTGTTTTTCTTCCCATTCTATTAACTAAATATCCAGCAGCAGGAGCAGAGAACAAGGCACCGAGCTATAGCCATTAATATTTCCTTCATGAATTAATGATCCTTGTCCAATTTACAATACATTATACAAGTACCATTTTATATTAGTATACCATACTAATTAATTCATTATTTTAAGCAAATGCAAACTTACCGGAACAAATGATCCTATCCATGATTCGTCGCTTTCGGATATTTCGGCAAATTCAGAATCTTTTTTAATTTCGCTGATCGTTGGGTTCGACCATCCAAGTATTGTTCCAAGGCCAAAGGCTCCAATACATGCTAAATTGTATAATTGACAAAAATATGAAATTGTGATCTATTTTATGAATTAACGTAATATTGTGATAATGCTGCCTGGATTAAATATTATCTTACCAGCAGTTGCAGCAAGGTATTGAGGCCTTTTGGAAGACACAAATCCTGAAGACATTCCTAAAAGACTACTTGAACTGTCACAATCTTCTTCAAAAATCCCCCTATAAAAGTTTCTTAGATATCGCTGCAAAATAAAATAAAGTTTTTATAAATAATAAAACATTTATTATGACGCACTAAAATACTTAATATAAAATTTGGTTAATTAACCCATAATTTCCCCATTCCCAGAAATTCTCTATTATTTAAGCTTATTTCTAGTTATCTCTAAACGGTATTTTGAGATCATTAATAATAATGATGATATGATGTGCCAATTTCACATATTGAATACTTCCAATATCTTTTTGTAAATTCATATCACAGATGCACCTGAAAAGATTTTAAAACCAATTTTGATGTCACTCATAATTTGATATAGTACGATTTAGAAATAAATGTAGTTTAGTAAAATATACTCGCAAAACTGTGTAAATAAAATTCCTTCATGTTAAATACAATCTGCTATTCATTTACATTATTTTTTAACCTCTCTACTAATAAGCGAAATACAAAAAAGGAACGGTGAATAATTTATTGAGGAAACATTTATATTTAAATATCACTTATCACTCAATATTTTTTTAATATTTATTTGAAGACTCACATCCTAATAATTCATTACTTCACTAAAAACTTGTGTAATTTTCAGTTTTACTTATATAATCAATGGATATTTTTACTCGCAAATAGTAAAAACTATCGTATGTGTAGTTTCAAATGACTATTGATCAAAGTAAATATTTATACAATAAAACCAAAATATTTAAATTTTGCCATTCAAAGGTAAAGTAAAAGTTAATTATCTTTTATTTTTATTTATATATTTATAATAATTATTTAAATTATTTAATTCAAAAATACTAAAATACCTACCCAAAATTCTAACAAGGTGAAAAGGTTTTACTTGTTCGAAGCCAAGAATCGAAGTTATATTCGGAACTGTCTAGTTTTAAATTATTTCACTAATTGGATTAAATAGTTGGGGATAATGGTCATGTATACATAAGTTAATATATAAGAATTAATGTACAATTTAATTTTAACATAAGATTATAACGGAGACTGCTAGTTAAGATGATTGAGATCCACTTGTGTAGCTTTACATATTAATTTAATCAATTGTGAGATGAGCCAAGGCTGGCTTAAGACACAATTACGATGTTTGAACAAGTCGAGGAGAAAGATCCTTAATAATAGTAGCATTATGTATATGGTTTTTCATATTATTATATCGACAACTAGATATTTAATATGTATGTTTAGGTTAATATATTTTGCTTGGTGGTAATTAAAGTATTGAAATGTCTTAAGCAACATACAAACTATATAAGAAAATTATATTGTATAGTAGTAATAATATCTACTATACTTACCTAGAAATTTAGAATAAGAATTCTCTTCGAGAATTATATAAGCTTGAATTTGTATTCCTATAATTGAAACAGAAAAGGAAAGAAGCGTCCAATATTTACAGAAAAGATTAAAATGTTATTAATTATTATACTTTTCAGCTATTTATTTCTCTGTGATATTGATAAGAATAGCATTGTAACATTGATGATTTTATAATACACACATAATAGAGATATTGTTATACTTATATTCTAGTAGAAATAAATATGCATGTAATATTGATATTAAATATCTTTATTTTTTTAAAAAAACTTAACAATAGAAAAAATACTCGATCAAGAATTATAAGACTTATAAAAACTCAACTACTCAACTCAATTAAATTACATGATAAGATAGAAAAGCATGAATATTATAATATTGGATTTGAATCAAATCTGCAACCTAAATGTTATCAACTTATCAAAGAATAAAAAACAAATACCACGTACTTACTTATCACAGTGATTGTCCTCAAATGCTTTATTAATGTTTTAACTATGAATTAAATGGATCGATAGAATCGAACCACCTTCAATGTGACTAATTTTTATTCTAAAAGTTGGTGAATGACGAGCATTGGAAAACAATTATTATAATAGTAATACTTGGATCATATTACACTGTAGGTAAACCGAATTTTAATATTTATAAGCAGCACACTACTATATTAAAATATTTAGATAAATCGACTGCAATATGATATTATTTATACATGTATATTTTGATTTATGAAATAATTGCAAATATACATCAATAATTGTGAAATATAAAGTAATATGATTATTGAAGTGAAAAATGATATGAACATAAGTATGTGCACATTATATCATTTTTATTAAATTTTACGATGAATGAATGGAATAGATATAGAGCTTAATATTTTACAATTAGCTATTCAGTTTTAATTTCATTTCTATTCAATGTAATAAATAGATTATTTATCCTAGTGGACGGCCCATCCTCCGTACTTGGATAGAGGTTTGTATGATAATATGAATATGGAAATTGTTATTGTATCATTGTTATTGAACCAAACCCACCAAATGACCAATTGGAAAATAATTCTAAGAAAGTACATACCTTTTTAATTTAAATCAATTAAAATAATAAATATTCTAGATAAACTGATAAAATTCTTACACATACATACGTGTTAAAAAATATCCCGCAAAATTCTTAGTAAATTAAATTGTAAACATCTGCTATTACCTAATATTACATAATATCAAGATACTTGAACGATGACGATAATTTTATTATCAAATTAAAATATTTAAGACAATATGCTCCACAATAAATAATTGAAGAAGATTGTTTAACCCAATAAACCTATAATAATGAAATCATGAATTAAAATGAATTCAAAGTGTAACTTACTTTTATTTTGAACCGAACCATCAATTTTATTTAAAATTTTGATGTTATTTTATAAATTATTTTAATAAACACGTAAACTTTGTTGGAATTTTGACCTATTTATTGAATAAATTCACATGATTAAATATGGACGGATTAAATAATGAAACAAATTAAATAAAGAAATAAGAAACGTCATATAAAGATTTGGAAATTATATTTTAAATCTCGAAGGCCGGGTTCTCTTTGTCTAGAAGGAATACATCATGGGAAGTTGAGACATTTGAATAATAATATTATTTTCATAACTTTGCGTCATTCATGTCATAATTATAGCGTTTCTTTTTACCGCTATAATACTTCTAAATACAACAGTTTATGTAAAATAGATAGTTGATATTATAAAAATTATATAAACGACGTCATTTAATTAATAATTTATACAATATTTCATATATTAAAAATACGGATAAAATACAGAATAAGTGTAAATATGTATGAGATAAAGTTGAAAAACTATGTCATTCAATATTAAAATTGAAATCACCGCCAAAATAACTTTTTTGATTTTTTTGTGCTCCTATCGGCTATTAAGTTGATGCGATCGGCATTAAGACGACTTCCTGCGAGGGTCAAGTCATCAAGAATGCTTGCTAGTTCATATTCATCAAGTTCAGGAAGTGGCTGGTACGAAGCACCAAATGCGAATCCAATAAGCGCTACAAATACCTGTAAAAATGAAAAGCATTATTTTATGACAATCATTATTTTATTATGTATAGTATAGCAATGAAAATAACATTTATCATCGGATCTATTTTCTTTGTGTTCAATATAATATAAATAATATTTATCAATTTACGCACAAGGAAAAATATTGGATTTTTCATAATGTTGATCGTTATAATCCCAATTTCATCAGCTTTATTTCTTTTGAGACGAAGTTCTTGATTGATAAAAATGGTTCAGTCTTAGGTTTTCTGGGAAATAAACTTCACTCAAATGGGATTGAACACAGGATTTGTTCCACAATTGATTATGACACGAGTGTTGAGAACTCGAAGAACCATAACTGGAAACGGAGCAAATAACTCGCCACTGATCTTGACAGAAATTCGATTAACTTCTTATGTGCATTTTATAAAACTTAATTGATGATTGGATGAGTGTATATTCTCCTATCAAAATCGATTACACACATCCAACAAAATATTTACGACTGATTGTGAGTAATATAAATCTTTTATGCTTTCTTCTTTTCTCTTGAGTCTCTCTATAAGTAAGTGGATTAACTCAACTGTTAATCATATTCCAAGAAATACCAAATATATCTGAATGGAGGTTTATGTTCAAGAAATAAATAACAATATGAAACTAAATCTATGCTTGCAGAAGGACCACTATAATTTTATTAAATATCAGCTAAAAATGCGTGTATTACGGAATAAATGTTTGATGTTCTCAAATAAGTACAGAGATAACGGCGAATCTCTTGCCACACTTCCTTATTTGTCTTTAAATTACAAATGTGTCAATTTACTTGTGTATCAGCTTCGCATCATGTTTTTATATAAATTCTCATTGTACGAGTACTTATATTAACTTACAATATAGTATTAGTACAGGTATATGCTAGCGTATCTTGCTTGATGTTTGATACACTCACTCTAGCTAATAACACAACATAAGAAAGTACAACATGGACAGGTAGATAATTGGAATTTGCCTTTTGGTACTATGTACCTACGTTATACTGCTTATTGCTACTTTTGAAACAAAATTTTCATAAGAGGAGAAAACCGGGGTAGTTGCAAGAATCTTGTTTTGAACTTTTGATTTTTTCTTCGGACGCGGACGATAAATGTTTGTGGTTATACGTGTCACGTTAAAAGCTTGTATTATTTATTTGTAAACTCAGGAATTTAATTTATGCTAAAAACCACTACAGGTAGTTCTTAAACAGTAGGAGACCCTTAAAATTCCACAATGTGCCTAAAAGTTACGATTCAAAGATAACTCGTTAGCTTTAACTTTTACATTTAAACTAAAAAAATTCTCGAGGGGGATGGATGCTGCAAAATTTCTGTATAGATCGAATATTATGCCAACTATAAGGAAGATGTGATCCAAACAAACTGTTGTAGACAGGTTTGAACAATGACATTTATTTTGTCTGAAACATGTAATATTAGATAATTACTTGCATAAATACGTACTTACTCTATATGCCTAACTCGGTCTCAAAACATTATTTTAACATTAGAACATTCAAAAACTTAAAAACGAGAAAGTTCGGAAACTCATGAGTTATCAGTCGATGGCTTGCAATATCATCAAATCGTTTAATAGAGCGAGTAAATGAGTACTCTAAATAAAGAAATAATAATTCCACTAGAAATTCCGTGTATACAATTTTACAGTATTTTGTAGGTAGTAAAAAATAACCACGCACGGTTCCACACAAAAGTAGACTTTTTTTTAGTAAAGTAAGTAGGTATAAAGGTTTAGTTAAAATAAGTTTGCTACCATTCCAAAACTTTCGTAATCCACACTGACATAATTATTCACGAAAATACTATATTATTTTTCAATCTACTGATACTGATAGACAGGATGAAGTTGATTTGATTAAAAATGAAACTTCTTCCTAGTATAATCAAATGTTAGAATATTTGGATTCCTTTCTCTAAAGATCGATGAAAATTTCGTAAGTAACATCGAAGTTAATTTTTGATGATGATTATTGGATTGCTTATAACTCTATGCAAATATGTTTTACGAATGAAGATATGATACTGCTAAATGCGAGATTCGCACTACTTCTGTCCTTACATATTATAATATAATTACTTACTAACATAAATAGTACATACCATTTACGTATGTATTAATGTAACTACTACATGTCTGTACATACCATACTTTGCGTGCCTATACTTATTCATAGTTAGAATATGTAATTCAGTTCATATTGCATTGCATAGATTTGACAGATGAATGATCCGAAGCTTTATAAAAGCAGGATGAAAAGGATGAAATTGTGGAATTGTTAACTTCCCTTTGAATAAACTTCTCTCTCTGCTCAAGGTGAATTATGGAAAAGTTTAAAGGAGAGAATTTCCGAGTGGAACTTTTCTCTTGTCAATTATTGAAATGTGGCTGAACCATAAGATTTTCTCGCTCTCTGATCATCGGCTAAGCGTGCTTAAAACTTACAGAACTCTCTTTATAAATTTCAAAGAACTCGCTCCGTTACACAAATTAACTTAACTAACATTACTTTGCAGATATGAATAACTTAGATTTAATTTACGATTCAAAGAAGAGAAATCCTTAAATATCCTAATTAAATAATATATTATAGTATACTGATAGTTAAAGATTATAAAGACTAACATTAAGTATATTAGTGTATGTCAAATGTAACATGTATTTTAGGTAATATTGGTATAATACCATTTATTTGTAATATTACGCAAAATCTATTTTATGTGTAAAATAAATATATTGCAGTATAAATTAATGTAGAGTACGTTCCATTTATTTTTCAAATAGATTTTGTGCCTCTGTGATTTTTTTATTTAATTAAAATAAAGTGCACATGAATATCAGGAATGTATGTAAGAGAGAGAAATGGTCACGACCGCACTTTAAATTTTATTGAGATTAAAAAGTTGATTTTCATTGATTTTGAATGGAATGCTTTTCAATTACATGAAAATGGAAATGGAAGTTGGAAAGTGAATATTCATTCCCATGTTAGAATGTAGTTTAATAATGACCCAGGAGTTTTCACGTCAATGATTGTGAAGGGCAAAATGAAAAATGTAAATTGTTTAAAATTTGAAACTGGATGGAAGTGGGAAAAGATGGGTTTTACGGCCAAGTTTTATGGAGTCGGATTGATTCACCGATGGGACATTGATTTGAGGAGAGAGTGATAGCGAGTTGGAGATGATTTGTATTTTGAGTGTGCAGTGTGGAGCCCATTAGAGTTCCCATTAGATCCACTCTCGTCTTCAATAAAGCCCATTAGACCGAAGGACCGGCAAAGGAGAGGAATTGAGCGACAGCCGGATATAATGAACCCGATTTATGAGACCCGTTCTTCGCTAATAGAAGCCCTTATCTCAATATCTCCCTTTGGAAATCCACTCCATTTAATTGACACTCATTCTCCTTATCATGAAACTTTATTCCAAGACATTGAACCAGAACCGATTCTTCCTTGATAAAAACAATCAACGCAGAACGCGCGTCCATTAACCAAAGTAGGCAGGAATCGTGATAAAAAAAGCTCAACATTTTATGTGTCAATTTATTAAGTTTCAATAGGTTCTTTGAATATCACACTTTTAATAACGATATCTTTTGGCAATTTTCAAAATTATTTTAAAAAGCACATGATAAACAACATTAATAAAAAGTGAAAGCTATGATGAAGTATGAATGATTACAAAAATTCATGGAAAATTCATAACTTGAACTTCCTATGTAACGAATATAAAATGAGTCAAAAGTGTAACATTTTTTACAAAATTGATTTACCGTTATTGTTCGAAAAAGTGCCCGGGCGTTCATTTAAAAATCAGAGGCTCACCACCGGCGTTTATTCGAGCCCGGCGTTCATTCGAGCTCCGGCGCTCTTTAAAAATATGTAATTAAAAATGCTTAAAGGTTTTTAAACTATATATTTATTAATCAGAATCATCAGTTAAAATTTCATAGTCGTGTTCGCTTTCCAAAACCCCAAATTCATTCTCATTAAAGGAGAATGAAGTTGGGATTTTGGGATCTTCTTCATCCTCTTCTTCATCAAGGATGACTACTTCTTGATTAGCTTCATCTCGGAATTTTTGAAGTAAATTTCGACCGTCGTGGCATTTTTGATCTTTAAAACAATTTATTAAATGATCCTCTTGCCCATAATTGGATGTTGTGATTCCACAAATCTTAAATGATTTTAAAATTAAATCATTCGGAATAGAGTCCCATGCTGCCTTAATCCACTCAGTCAAGTGAAGGTGCTTTAAGTCTTCCGCCAGTTGTGAAGCTTTTGTTTTCTTCATCTGCCATCCATGAATCGTACGATTCGGTCATACGCTGTATAAAAGGTTTGTTCCAAGACACGTCAGGAGGTTGAACATATTTGGTGCATCCACCAGGGATAGTAACCATTATACTATTAAATTGTTTGAAGTGGTTTTTGACGTCTTTATCAATGTGACAACGATAGCTGTCCCAAACTAACATTCTTTTGGTAAAATCCATTTTACCATAAACAAGATCAAGCTATTTCTTAGTCAATTCTGAATTTATCCATCCATTTTTACTCGTAGCGACAACTCCTTTCACCGATTGGAGTTCTTTCATTTTTCTAATTGACCCTAAAATAAAATAAATCATTAATATCCAATTAACTATATGTACATTTAAATTATTTTTATTCACAAAAGTATCAAATTATATTTTACCTTTAAATATAATGAATGGCTTTATTTTTGTTCCTTCTCCTTTCGCTGCTAAAATGAGATTTCTCATGACCGGATGTTCTGATGCTAACTTCTTTTGCTCCCTTTTTCTCCACCGTTGAATTAACAAGAGAAGTTTCATCCATTGAAATTATATTTAAGTCGTCATTTGTACTTCTGTTTCATCTGTAATGTATGTCCAACAAAAGAAACCAATTTTGGAATAAGTTCTTTTTATGACACTGTAGTTCCTCTTCTGAGTGAAAGGTCATTGCGCTTCATGAATTTTCTCACCCAATCATCAGAAGCTTTAAAAGGTTGGTCTTTTGTGTAAAATTTTGGTTATCGGCAAAATCGGAATTGAAATTAAATTTTAGCGCAATATGACAAATTTACATATTATCTGTATAATTAACGAGCAACATTTAGCATTACATAGACCCGGCGTTCTTTAGAGCTCCGGCGCTCTTTTAAATTCTCAATGTTTACCCACGGCGCTCTTTCGAACCCCAGCGCTTTATCGAACAATAACGGTACTTAACCATGTTGCAAAAGAGAGGATATTAGTTTTCGGTGGTTGGTCAAAATATTGCTTAATGAGATGTTAGGCATGGCGCATATTAACGCAAAATACCCATTGAATGATTTAGAAATAGATATAGGCAAGATTGGCCACATTTCCTTATTAAGATAAAAATCTTTCGATACCTATTATGGTAAGTATGCTAAATAAGATAGATTTATTTATTAGACTAGAAATACATATTTAACATCGTTAAATGGTGTTAACATGAGAAAATTCTAAAATAGTCATAAAACTAAAAGCATTTTAATTATAGTCAAAGGTGTCAAAAAGTGTTAATTAAGAAATCTCTATTTGTTCCTACAATCTAAAATACGCTATTGTAGTAGCATTGTACAAGGTATGTTTAATGATAATAACGATAGTTGGTTAGTAATTTAACTTTTGGGTTGGTAAGACGGATTGCATGAAATGGAGTGAGGATGTTTAAATAAGGACAAGTTAAATTATGTCTTAAAAAGAGTATAAGAGTAAATTGAATAAAAATTCACAGAGCTTCAGGTTGGTCTGTTTTGTTAAATATCAGTTGGATTTCATCCAAAGTCTTTCCTTTTGTTTCAGGAACACAGAAATAAACAACGAAAAGGGCAACGAGGCAAAATGTCCCAAAGAGCCAATATCCTCCATCTTCTCCCAAAAGACTCATTAAGTCTTGGAAGACGAGCGTCACGACAAAGCCAAGGATCCATCTTGTGATTGTAACGATTCCGGAAGCTGTTCCCTTTACATGTCCCGGGAGTATTTCTCCCATAATGAGCCAAGGAATCGGCCCAAAGCCAATAGAGAAAGCCACGACGTAAACGACGAGGGAGGCGAGTGGGAGCCAACCAAGACCTTCAGGCCCAACATCTCCGTTCATCTTCTTCAAATGAAAAAATAAACCCATCGTGCCCAGCGAGAGAACCATAAAGAAGGCCGAGATGAAAAGGAGGAACCGACGGCCGCTTCGATCCACGACCAATGCGGCTGTTGTTGTCGCGGCCTTTAATTGTTATTACATGGGTCCAATTAGGTTAATACTCCTGTCAATAAATTATTCTAATGGGAACTACTTTTCCGTGTTTAATTAATTAAAATGCTTGGAACATACCACTTGAATAATTCCTACAATGTTCGTGCTGAGATTCTCGTTAATTTCTGACCCGGACGAGCGGAAGATGTCGACGGTGTAAAACATGACCGCATCAATTCCAGAAAGCTGCTGAAATGCCATCAGGGCCACACCGATCAACAATGGCTTGAGGACGGGCGAAGTTGTGAAATCTCTCCAGCTACCTTTTTTCGCATGGCTATCATCCACACTTTTGACCATCTGCGAAACATGGTCCATCGGGGTTAGATTAATTAAGAAAGTTTCGAAAGTTGTGATATGAAAAGATGAAAAACCTCCGAAAGTTCTTCTTCCACTTGTTGAGAAGAGGAAGCGCCCCGGAGCCAACAAAGAGCCACGCTGGCTTCTGCCTCTTTCCCTTTCTCCAACAAATATCTCGGGGATTCCGGAACAAACATCATAAGTAAATGGGTAGCCAGCGGGATTGCTCCACAAGCCAAAGCCTGTATGCTCCAACTCGCATACGTCCCAATAAGAAATCTACAATTTAATATGATGTAATCTTCATAAACATTTATATGTACTTTTCCATCATTTGTAAAGAAGTAGGGAAAGTTCAAAAAGGATAGAATTCTGCCTTGATTCTGAGTTGTGGGACTCTTTTACATGCCTTATGGCTGTTCAAAAATGTCTGGTAGAAACTTGGGCAAATAACTTTAAAATATTTACACAGTAGATCATATTAACTTCGACTTCCAGTCTGTTGGTATAACTTAAATTGAACTTCCAAAGCGGACAAAATACAAATATGTTTAACTATATTTACATTCGCATTTGTAAGGTACGAGTATCTGACAATGATACATACACTATAGTTATACGTTGGCTTTAACCAAATTCTCCATATACTTACCAGGTAGTTAGTATACAGTTAATGTATATGGTTTACAGTTACATTTACATAAAAGCGAAAAATCATTAGAACAAATTGGAAGGGGAATTCAATTGATGAAAGTTCTCGTTCTAGAAATACTTTACAGCCACATTGTGGTTTCAAAAATTGTCGGGGAAGAATAGATATATGGGTTTGTGTGTTTTGTGAGTATTCGGTCTAAGTGTGTTGATTTACATGTAGAGGATGCCGACAGTAAGCATCATGTCAAATCCAGACGCCAAAGCTCCACGAATTTTGCGATCCGCCGTTTCCGTAATGTAAACGGGAGTTGCGATCGAATAAGCACCAGCGCAGAACCCTTTCAAGAATCAAAATTCAGATCCATCATGAAAACCTCCTACACTTTTTTCTCTTTATTTCGCACTTCCCCATTTCTTTCGACTTTAATGCTGAACATTGAGAAGGACTCAAGTTAGAAATTGACTCTAAAAGTAATCCCTTCCTCCCGCCTGATAACTTTCTCCTACTTTCGATCCTCCGACTCTTCATATCTCCCTCGATGGAAATTCCGCGTTTCAATTGGCCTACAAGAGTTCTCTTTACTATTTAATAGCACATGCATAAGTACTTCCAACCATGCATAATTTATAAGATTTCATAGAATATTGAATTTCGAGTCTTTTGAAGAAGAATGTCAAGTGAATGAAATAATATCTTTAGGCCACTTTGTGAATATCTACTGTACAGACTCAAGAATTTCTTCTCTTGCTCCATCAAAAGAGACTTCAAGTCTACGTGAAATAAAACTCTTTTTGGTATCCTTTCTCCTAACCTACTAGGAAATGGTAATCTTATGACGTGTTCCATATTTCATTTACTGTTACATCGAGGAAGTCTGGAAAGTTTCACATCAAGTCTCTGGATCGCATTTCGCAAGGGTAAAAGTTCCACATGTTTAGTATTCAAAACAAGGAATGGGGAAATCCCTGGGAAGATCTGAAATTTCTCTCCTTGGCGAGAGCGCAAAGGGACAAAGAGATCTAATACTTACTTTAGCTTATTTCCTATCCACATATCTCTGAGAAGTTTTAAAGCGGAAAAGCTAGTTTATATTCCAAATCATCCACCTTGCCATTTCATAACCATTAATGGAAAGTTTTCTCTAATAACAGGATTTTCGGGTACCTGGAGAAAGTATTCGTATGCAAATGAAATATAGGAGATTTGGAACTTACCAGTAACAAATCTCCCGACATAAATCATGAGGATGTTTTGTGCAAATGCGATGAGGAGCCAACCACCGACGAAAGGAGCTGTGAGAATCAGCATGCTCATCCTCCGACCAAACTTCTCGATCCCCCACCCCGCAAATGGACACGAAAACACGGCTCCCAACTAAATAAGTACATGAGTATAAAAGCCTTTACTCTGGTGAGACCCCTAATGCTCTTGAGATTTATACGTGCTATCCTATTTCACTGTGTGATCAATTGAATTATCGGCTTATCGGCTAAGGTTCTTCACAATGGGTATGGAGAAATGGGGGTTTCATAACTTTCCATTACTCACTGTCATGATGGAACCAATCCAGGATTCTTCACTTTTGCTGATTTTGCCAATTTGCCCACTCTCTCTTAAATCCGGCAGTGCTGTGGCGGTCCATGATAACACAGCTCCGAGAGCAAATGCCCCGAAATTCGCTAAATTTGCAAAATAGGAATATAGCATGCGTACATAAATGTTTTATGCTTAATAATATACTTTTCATATTATTAACTAACAAAAATTTATGGATTAATGAATTATATACGCAAAACATATCTACTATACTATATTTATTAATATTAATATTGGTAGGCAAATAATATTATCTGTGCTACCTAATACAGACAATATTAGTAAAGTACGGTTGGTATGTACAGGGAAGGCCATAAGTAACGCACGATTAGGTAACCGTGAATACGTAAAATCGTGCGTTACTTATGGCCCTCCTGTATGTAGGATATACTATTTATTTTATATGAGAACAAAGTATCTGTATATGTGTGTACTATTTACACAAATATACCGTCATATCAATATAAAATCAAAAGATGAAAATCCTTAGAGATTTATTTATAATACATGCGTGCACATAGTACTTTATATAATATAAATGATGTCGTCTTATTATTACTTTTATTAATGTTTAACAAATTTATTAAACATCTGTGGCTTGCATTGTGGTCTAATGCTGGTTATACATAGAATGCTAAACTAACATTAAGGAATTATGAAAACTCATTAGTATATTATTTTAAACAATTACATATAAATATTGTATGTGAATATTCAAACAAAAATATGCTTATTAAATATTATTATGTTTATGGGCATTTGAATGACTGAGTTATTGTTATTATTTATCCTACTGACCTGCAAGTGCAGCGAATATTTGAGGACATCTGCTTGGTTTAAAAATCACATTTTCACAGTCAGTAGAAAGTTCCTTTTCTTGGGAAACTTTTGAATTAGAAAGGGAATCCAGTGAAGAGTTTTTGAAAGAAATGTTGAATTCTCCGATTTCGGAGGGCTGAATTTCGTGTTTTCCGCCCATCCTGGTCCCGTTGAATTGGAATTTTGCGTTCGGATTCGGTGCAGAGACGGTCGATTCATAAGAACGAGTCTCTCGTTTCCTTTCTTCACCTTTGGTTAAGGCAGTAATTTTATCATCCTTTTGGCATGGTTGTGCCAAAAGATAATCAGTTTGCTTTGCACTATGCAGACTACCATCAATGTAATCTACAATGTGACTCATTGTTGTAATTTCCTTACTAATTTTATCGATTGAAGTTGAAGGTTGCAGAAGTGTTTCGATTTCACCTTCGTCAAGCTTTTTTCCATCCAAAGCACATCTACATAAAAATATAACAAAGAATACATTTAAATTAAAATACTGTGTGATTCTATTTTATATCTTGATAATTGATATACCGAGAGGCAGAACACTTTCGCATTAATTTATATTCATAGAATTCCAAACTACGTAGTTGAAATTCATAACTTTATGTAATTGATAGTTTGCATGCATTTTATAGCGTCTTTTGTTAGATCTAGCAGTATATAGTAGTTACTTTATATATTTTGTGAATAATTTAAAGGATCGCTAAATCTTTTTGAAAAGCAAAGGGCTTCAGGATCTCTAATACGGATATATTATGTGGGAAATATTATATAATACTCTGATACAGATAATATACCTTATACTTAACTAATATATTTATTATATTTTATAGAACAGGAGGTATTACAGATAAATAGTTATAAAAAAACTAGATATACTTTTGTGCATATATTGTTATATTGTACTACCTATTACAAATTTATGGATATAAATAAACATCTAGCATTATCAGTTTGGTATATAATAATAATAATATAAAGTATTAAAATCCTACCTGTAATATTTATATTGCCCGAGACTGACACCGTAAGCCATGTTGAGAACAGGAAAGAAATCTACCAATAAAATTTTAATCAATAAAAACAAAATGATTCTAATAGTACAAATATGTTATCTTAATGTCTTAAAAGTTGTCTCGTTCTTGTATTGTTAGAATAAATATTTATCATGATAACTGAATTAAGAGAACAATAAGATGTTTTCAGTTTATGCAACCATACTCATTTTTCACATTGTTGTTAATGACAGAATGAAAATTATTTATTATTGTTAGATCAATGAAAGCTATTTAAGTAAATCTATTAAGCATTCATGGTCATTTATAAATTCACAATGCATCAATATTTACAAGTTGGGGTAAATTCAATCTTGATAAGTAAGCGTAAATAAATAATAAAATCGGAAAGTTTGAAGTATTTACTCAACCTAGCCCCCAAAATTCTGGACATGATAAGTTGAAAGTGTAATGTGCATTATGAATATTATGAATTTATGAATAGGCACTTGAAAGAGCAAATATGATTGAGTTATTCAATAACAAACCAAAATGTTATGAATGGATAGAATGAATGACAATGAATGAGATTGAGAAAAAAGATAAAGAGAGAAAAATGAGAATTGTTCGTTTCCAGTAAATGTTAAATTATTAATTATTAATTAGACATTTTCACTTCCTCTAATGGAGAAAGAATGACAAATAAAGAGGAGTACATCAAGCAGTGTGTGATTCTCCATAATGGGACAGAAATGTATCGAATGAATGTAATCGTGAGAGCGATTTGATTTGGTGCTATAAATCAACTGTTTCTGAACCCAGTGTTTCCTCATAAATAAATGCATAAAGCAAAAGGGCGTGTTGGGAGTTGAAGTTGGCGAGTGAGCGGTAATGGGGCCTCAGGCCTTTGAGCAGAATTTTGATGAGGATCCTCCTCAAATGATGGTCCATAGAAAAAAGTGCTCGTATTTCTCTGTCCCCGAGGAACCCCATTTCCCTCTTTTTGTACTTTGGGAAGAGGAAAAAGCAATTTATTTTCTTTCCCTTGGAAAGTGAGATGTTGTGTACGGCGGCGTTGTCGCGAACCGGAAGCGAAACTTAACTTCTCCCTACCCCAAGAAGCGATGGCGGAGAAGTGCAGAACAAAATTGCTTTCTTCTTTTAAGAGCAAACACTGATGAACCTGGGTGAATCTGCTGTTGAATTCTCTCAATCTCCCGACCTACTTCCCACACGGGGAGGATCCATTCCATCATCTTCCCCTCCATCTCCTCATGAGTGATACGCAGAGCATAGGAAATGAGACGGATGAAAGTGATAGAGCGTTGGGAAGGATCAATTCATTTTTCACGGAATCATCTCCCTCGAGCAAAATTATCTTTAAGACCGGAGAACCTCCAGAAATGTGGAAGAAAATTTGGGCCGTTTGGTGAAACCGAGATTGGGGAAGGAATTCCCACTTTATTGGACTTTCTCCTGTCAGACCAACCATCATTAAGAGATTTAATTACCGACAAAGTTGATGGAAAAGAGAAGGAGTTGAATTCACTTTATGAACTTAAATACATTTAATTCTATTTTGACCAACAAGAATTGTTATATTTTTATATAATTGAGCAAAATAATTAAATTTTAATGCGCTGTACTTTTAATACTGTACCTTACTGGCTGCATACAAATGCCGTGGTAAAAACATTGATAAAAATGCTGTTATTCCATTTACGCTTAGAATGCGGAATTTGTGGAGTTATTTCAAACCTTTGCTTTACTCCATACCAAATATCTTGCACTTTTGCGGGTTTGTAAAATATGCAGCTTGATTAAATCTTTGAGAAGGGCAAACAACTATCTGAAGGAGAAATCAAGAGCACATTTCCAAATCTAAGGTGTGGGCATGTCAAGTTTGAATAAACATGAAGTAAAATGTCGATTCTCACTTACAGAACTAACCTTATCATTATTATAATATTAACTTCCGATTTTTTGACGATCCTTATTATGCTCTGTAATACGGATAAACACACGCGATTTTCCTTCTTTATTGTAAACCAGTCATTTTTTGATTCGGCGTCAGGAAAACGCCAAAAGTAAATTCTTATAAAATGTAAAAATCATCTAAAGTTGAAAAATACAGAGTGGTTGAAACGAACCAAGTTAAACAATAAATTACTTAAACTTTATGGCAAGCTCTTTTGTAAACAGTGATATTAATGAAGAGAATCAAAATTTTGAAACAGCTCAAGTGCATAAATTTAAAATTTGAGATATTTTTCAATGCATTCACTGCATGTTAAAATTTTTATTAAAATCATATTTGCTAATATTTTAACATTAATATTGATTCTTGTAGGATTCTGATGAAGAACCTACAAGTTTCAGTAATGATGACAAAAAAATTTCTAAAGACGCCATTGATGATATTACTGTGATTAGTTCGTCATCGTTGATTAAATTCAATTCTGGATATAACGAAGGTCAAGAAGATGAAAATAACGTTGAAGTTATTCAAGTTGTAACCGACGAATTAAAACCCGTATCGAATTCTTCGGTTGGTCTTTTAACCATGAACATGCAATTAAAACCTTAATTTAAAAATATTACTTTATTTAAGTAAATTTGCAAAAACACAGTTTTTACATAATAGAACATACCATCCATGTAGGGAAATGGAGAAAAGCCTGGGGAGATTATAAAGGAAATAAATCCTAATTTCCCTAAGAAAATAGAAAGACGAGGACTTCAGACAGAATATGAATTCGGCATCATTGAGCCAATTCCCGACCCATTTTACGTGGACGTCGAGCGACGAAGATTTTACGACATTTGCTTTTTTGTATGCATTGCAATTTGCGTCGGGATGTTTTTCTTCATTGTCATCGACCTATTTCTTTGCGTTAATTATAATCTTTGCATCGTCGAAAGGATAATGTCCGGACAAAATCCCAGACGAAATTTGCCTAGAAAACCTAGGAATAATCATAATGTCGAATTATGGTGTTAATAATACCTCTATGTTATCGATATAAGATATAAAAATTAATATTGAATAAAGGTATTTGTGTTTAATTGATGTATTGATTGTGAGTTCATAATGACTTATTATTTTATGGCTTATACAGGGTAGCCCTTAAGTAACGCAACATGATTCAATAAATCGTATAATCTTTATTTATTAATCAATTTTTCCTAAAATTAGCATACTGTACATACAATTAGTGCATCTAATAATAAGTACGTAAACTTTAATTGGTAATTTGACCTCCATTAACTTCAATGCATCGCCTCAACCTACCCTCTACAGACTCGCAAGAGTCAAATATTAAAAAGTTGTAATCTTTTTAAGGATGTTACCCTGTATTTAACTGACATAAAGGAGAATACTCTATCTTTTTTTAAAATATAATTTTTAAATTTTTTAAAAAATGGATGATTTTCTTATATAATAAATACATTTTTCTGTATTATTCTATTAATGAGTAGATGAAATTTTACGATATATACTCGTATTTAGTAGGATCGTTTCGAAGAATTTCAATTTAAGCCTTATGGATATTACTTTTTTGGATCCCTTGTTTTATTGTTTTTGTGTAACGTGGAAGGTAATGGGGCAACAGGTAGAGTTTTAGACGAATTTCTGGTGACATTTCCAAATGGAATCTCTTGATTTGGCCATGAATCCATGCGCCAAGAAATTTCCATTCTAGCTGGAGAAAGTTAATTCCGCCATTACTCACAGATCTCTCAGCTACTTTACTCAAAGTTGAATTGGAACAGATGCATTGGATAAACTCCTTCTGCTCCACCAAACCCAGCTAAAGGTCAAAGTGGAAGTGGAAATGTGAAAATGCTATGTATATTAGAATAAGCGAATTTCCACAAACTTCTCTCCAAGTTTTTGAATTACCAAATTACCAATTCTAATTTCCCCTCGGTCCCAAATTCTCTTTTCTTCACTTGATTCCGCTCATAAGATTTAATTAGGTTCCAAAATTAAAAACCGCTTACAAAATTAATTGAAACTTCTCCGCGAATTAATCAACAATTTGGGACCATCGGCGTTTAAAATACTTAAAAAGTATACGTTTCCAACTTATTCACAATTTAATTCCGGCTCTCTTCGCTCTCCATCTTAATTAAGTTTCATTTTAATTAATGAAATACGAGAATTTTCATTGAGTTATATTTTATGAGACAAGTTTGAGAAATAAATGAGACTTTTAACATTATTTGATTTTTTTAATGTACGAATTTGTTAATCTCACAGGATCTTTTTAAGAATATTTTTTAACTAAACAATTATTTGATTAACTTTTAGCAATTAATGTTTAATTAAGTTTTAAGTAAATTACAATCAAATTTCAATTTCTGAAATAACATCGATTTAAATTCATAACCATCGGGGTAACCGACTTTTTAATGTGACCCGACTTAATTGGCTTTTAGAAAGGTACATTTACATTTTAATAGAAAGGTACTCGATCAAGTCGAAAGAACGAAAGCTATAAATTAAATCGTTACTTACATAATAAAAACTCAATGAAACCGTTCAACGATTCATTTCATTTTGGATCACAGAAATCACTTTACTAAAATTTAGCACCTTCTTAAATACCTTTTTAGTGTTTATATAAAAATTTAAGTGTAGTATTAAGTAAATTACATTGCGTGTTCAGCTTGAATTGGGTTATCATCAGCCAAAATGTGTGTATTGATTAGTTGGTTAAATATAGGTCTTGAAACTTGTGTGTATGTGATTATATACTCTAAAAACATTTATTATAGCAAAGCCATTAGCAAGGTTAGGAATACCCTTTCGCTCTCTCTGCGTAAAGTTTTTAGTAATATTTTTATATATTGGTCAATTCATTTGTACCTGCGTTGCGGTAGAATACATACGATATTAAATAAATCCTTCAAGTTTCTAAACATCCAAGGTGCATTTAATTATAGTATAGGTACGAGTGATTCAAAATAAAACTATTACATACACAATGCGCATCACTTATTGGACAAACATGCATCATAAATTAAGTCTTGTTACAAAAAGTATAAATAAAAAAATTCATTAAAGTAATTAAAATCCATTCTTTGTGCGCTGTACAATCAATTGATCAATTGAAGCGAAAATTGCATTCCTTGAATTAACTAGATCAAAAATGTCTGGGGGAGATGCATTATTAGATAAAATAATTTAGTATAAATCGGAATTAAGAAGGATCTAAACAGTGACAGGAGTTTCTTCTGGATCCAGCTTGTTGGCACAATAACGGCACCGACAACACAGAAGACACGGAGCCGCCAAGATGAGGATCGGAGAGGCGAGGAGGACGAGAACACCGAACCCTGCGAAGATTCCAATCACCTGTGCACGATGCCAGACGACGGAGGCTCTTGAATGCCCAAGTTTGTTCTTGCATGGTCCTTTGTCATAGTGCCGGAGAAGGAAATCATCCTGGAGCCAAAAAAGAACCTCATTATTCATTCATTGAAATTTTTGGTCGGAAGAGCAAAGGGCCCCGTCTACATCTAAACCCACACCCAAAAGTTCCTCTCAAAAGACTCGGAGAATCTTCCATTCCATTTAAGTATAAATCAGTAAATCATGATAATAGTGATTTTACGATGACAAAAAGGCTCCTCATATATACAATGCCTTATCTCTTACCCCTCCTCATGAATTATAAGTGCGGAGAATAAATTTCGACTTTCCTCTCTTATGAAGAATGGGAGAGTTCTTCAGTTTTATTATTAGGATTTTGTCGAGGAGCCTTTCCGCTTTGGAATTCGAGCCGACCTCTTATAAGGTCCTTCTATTGGGCATTTGTAAAATTCGCGAGTCTTCCTCAAAGGCCCGATATACATAGTATGGTTCGTTCTAATATATAAATATAAGGTGGAGAGGAAAGTTTATTAGATTTAAAGGTGCTTTCTTAATAATAATATAAGTTATAGGGAGAGCGGAAGGAAGGCATGAGCTGGAAGTTAATTCCTTTTTATTTCAATTTTATCTGAAGCTCAAGGATTCTCTTAATTTATATTCCACCAACGGAGAGGTAAGAGGAACGGGGTGAGCCTGCTGTATTATTTACGAACTCTGAGTCCTTTTACAAACGTCTCTCCAGTGCCTTATTTTATTTGAGGAACAACTCCGCCTGGCTCCTACGTGTGGTGAGAAATGTTTGGGAGGAAACGGTTATTTTTCGGTGGAACTTACGTCGAGAGAAGCGAGGCAATACCAGCAGAAAACGTGCTTGCACCTCTTACACATCATCTGGGCACAACCCGAATCTTTCTCAATAAGGACGTGACAAAAGGGGCATTTCTTGATCGAGTCTAGATTGCTAAAGAGACTCTCTTCTTCATCGAAACTCAGTTTCCCCGCTTTCAAGAGCTTACGACGGTAGGAGTCGCAAGAAATGTCGAGATGTGGCGGGCTGAGTTTGCAGTCAGCACAATAAGATCCTCCGCAAGTCGTACAATTGATTGTCTTCAATGGACTCAAACCAACACCTCCACTTTTGTTACTCTTCGAAGGGCTTCTATTCTCTTCTACAATGCGGCAAACGGTTTCACACCCAGGTGATGGACACCACATTAAATGGCCATCTTTTTCCACTTCTAATAAAATCAAAAAAAAATTTAATTATCTATCTATTCCGAACACGTTACATAATCTACTAACAACGAATAAATAAGGTATTATTGTAGCATTATAAATTGAAGAATATTGTGTATGAAAGAACTTAATGTTAGAAGATTCTGATAAATAGGTAAGTATAAAGTACATAGGATTTTTATGTGTTGGAATCTAGGAATAGTTGGACAATATGAAAATACAAATAAATATAAGGATATAGAGTACATATAGGAAATCAATTCGAACCTTTATATAACTTAAATTTTTGATATTTCTCGAGTAGGTTTGGCGCCACGAGATTCTGGATTTCTTTGAGAGAAAGGACACCCTCTTTGTCACAAGTGGCATCAGGACAGGCGATGTCAGCAGCTCCCTCCTGGATCTCAAAGTTCACGTACGCCATCACACACTGCCATAAAGAAAACATGTTTACTCTTCAGATCAACATTGACGCAGACAAATTGATCTCATCAAAAATCCCGAATCGAAACACAATCCGGGCAGTTTCGACATAACAAATGGCAAAGCCTTCGAAAGAATATGAAGCAAAGCAAACAATAACGTATTCTCAAATGTAAGAGAAAACCTCGTCATTCTGAACTACGTGCGTAGGTGTACAAATACTATTTAGCCTCCGTGTTATGTATCCCTAAGTACCATACTTATACAGACCCTTGAACATAGTTGCTCTATTTTCTAATCTACAAGACTATTACTAGCAAAGTTAATTATCTGTTTTTGTTTGTAATTCAATACAAGATTTCTTTTTAGCCTTTTTATCTTATGCGCGTAATACTATTGACTAAAGTTTCACGCTTAACTTAATATGTTTACAAAACAAATTTTATATAATATAACAAAATAATAAGGGGAAAATATTATTTGTAAGCAGATACAAATTCTGCAGGGCAATTTTCTTTTGACAAATGCATGCATTATAAAAAATGAAAAATAATGTGCATTAAAAATGTTTTATAACATTCGCTCATAAATTGACTAAGGCGTTAAGGCTATGAAAGACGTGAGGTCAGGATGGGAATGGACTCGGCACAAAAATGTTTTCCTCTTTGGTTAACTCTGTCTTCCGTCCATTTCTTTGGGGAAAGAGGAAGAGAGTGATTCATTTCATTGTGGGAGAGTTGATAACCCTTGACATCGAGCCTCGGCGTGATCAATGAGCCTCACTTATATTCATTTCGCTACTATATTTTCTTATGCTATTCACTCTCAACAGTCTCAATTCGTCATGGCTCACAACTTTGTGGAGTATATACTAACTGTCATTCCTCACAATACATAATGCTCGGAATAACATTAGACTTGACAAAAGTTACAAGCTTATAAAATCCAAATTCCATCCCTTCGCCCTTTTCAAGTCGAGTTTATAAATACCATTATAAGTACAATATGTGTGGGTTGGATGATATGAAGTGATCTTGTTATACTTGATGTAATCCTTCAATTTATGTATTTCCAGATTTATGTTTTCTCTTTAATTGTTTGTCATATATAGGCTATTTGACCATTTAGTAAGCCTTGAGTTGAGAATAACAAAAGTAAAATATTATTAAATATATCATATTATTTATTATGTATTACATATTAGATCAAAAAGTTTAGCGCATTAAAGATAGAAAAGTTCCAATAAATCTTATAAAAGAAATAAATTGCCTTAAAAATAATATAAAACGTGCATTGGAGCAATAAAATCACCATTGCATTTTCAAGCATTCCCGATATATAGCGAGATTTTAAAAGTCATTAAAATATTTATTTTTGAGCGTAATTCCTTACATAAGTGGTGAAAGCATTGAAAAGCATTATGAATATAAAAGTTGATAGATCTTTATTTATTTATGAAAGTGATTTAATGTGTATATAAGTGCTTTTAAGGATCGTTAACTAATTCCTGTAAAGGAGCATCAAAGAAACTGTGAGTAATATATATATACAGGAAAACAACGATTCATGATTTTGGCTTCTCTAGATTAGTTTTTAATGAAATTACATCATCTATTCATAATGGGTTCTTTGACTTGAAACGGAATACTAGTCAAGTTGAGTGAAATTTCCCTTTTGATCTTCTCTCCTACGTTTTAGTCCAACTAAAAGACCGGGTAAAAATATGAGAATGTCGGGGAGTGTTCCTTCATTTTTTTTAAAAAAATCTCGGCTTTCTTTCTTCTTGATGAATGAGGATACTCTGCGTTCTTTACTCTGTTATATATACTACTCTTATACTAGAGGTATCAACTTCGCCCTTTTGAATCCTTTTTTATCTTGTCAGCTAAATGGAGGTCCGAAAGGCGATATTTAATATTGTAAAAGCTTCCTCCTTATACCAAAGAGCTGTGATTCGATTAAGGCGTGAATAGCTATGCCGCCCATGTATGCACATTTTCTTTTCTCCTTCTAATCCGGTAAAGAGCGGAGCATTTGAGTAAAAATAGAAATATGAGAGGAGCGAAAAAGGATTTGAGGAAGAAGTGGATTGATAGCTCGAACCAAGTTTAGCAGAAAATGTAAGCCGATATTGAGATTAGAGTGAATTGAAGGAGCTCTTACGTCTTTGCAATATCGGCACAAGCACGCCTCGATCTCCATCGTCTCTTCTTCTTTGACCGTCGAGAGGCAAAGACGGCAGAGAATTTCCTTGGGCCCGTCCTCATCGCGCCAACAGACGAAGGAGGCAATGGAGCTTGACCGGGACGCCGGACGCTCTTCATCCTTCTTCAGAGAGGACTTCCGCCTAAGCCGATTAGTAGGAGTGAGCGGAGGGCCCTCGATCGACAGCTGGCTCCGCGACTTCTTCCCAACAAAAGTGGAAGTTGCAGGAGGGAGGCAGCCGGCCGTCCCGCTCCCGGGTAACTTCCATCCAGAAAACAGCTTGCTCGTCGTCCGCCCAGAAATGAGGTTGTTGAGAGTTGAGGAGGACGTGGAGAAGATCTTGTCCTTCATGCTCATCCCTCGCACTTTCCCACTCGGATTCCCCGTCGACGTCGAAGAGAAGGGAGGGGCCGGCGATGGGTCTTTGGGCCCAACACCTGCTCCGCCAAGGGAAGGACTAGAGGTGACACCGTTTCCGGAAAAACTTGACAGCGCCACAACTGTTTCGCTCTTTCGCATTGACAAACTTTCTGGGCTCTCGGCGGCCCCACATAAGCAAAATGAAAGTTCTGCTGATGGCTCAGCCGAAGCACCTTCCAAACTTTTGCAGCTGCCTGACCGTTCAAGACGCGGGTCGATGGGGTCAGTCGGGAAGCCACATTGGGAACAACTGGGTTTTAAACTCTCATCCTTCCCCTCACCCGGCCGCCCGCTCTTCAATTCACTTCGAGAACGAGACCGGCTCAGGAGGGTTTTTAAATTTGTTGGCATTTTTGCCTTCTTAAATTCTGAAAGTCTTATAGGTTGGATTTCAACTCGTCCTCAACTCACCCACATGCTTGACCTATAGGGAGAGAAATAATAAAGGGATTGTATTTTGTGGTCGGGATTGAAGATCGGAGTCGGGAGTTAGAGGGCATATAACACACAAGACCATTGTCCACTTTCCAAACCTCCCCAGTGAAAGGATGAGAAAAGGAGGAGAAAGAAAACTCAATCTTCTGCCCTCAAATCCAAATGTCAATATAGAAGCCATCGAATTTCCAATTAAGTTCTTTTCTTTCCTTCCTATTCTATTACATCATATTTTACCTCTTGAGACGATCTTATCTCTTTTCAGAGTAATCTCAAGGGATATTCCATTTTACGAACCAACCGGGCCAAATCATTCTTAGGAATGGAAAATTAGAAATATGAGAAAATGTGTGTCGCGTTCAACCCGATTTCCGTTTTATCTCCTTTGATCCTGAAGTGCCGTTCGGAATCTTTATTCCAGACCCCCAGAGGCTCAAAGACCTAAATTGAGATGAATTCACCGAACCCATCGAGATGCTTACAGAAAAGTCTACAGCGGCTTTCCACTACTAAAAGTTTAAAAATCTGAAAGACGGAGTAAGTGACGTAGGGAAGGGAAATGTTGAATTTGGCAAACTGAGAGCAAGATTGCTATGCTCCCAAAGGGAACCTCTCACACGCTTTCAATCAATGACTCAATTAAAGAAGAAGAAAAATTTCAAAGTCGTTTCTCAAATTTCTCAACTAAGAAGATGAGTTTAACGAATGGCGCCATTTTCCCCAGTAATGGTCAAAGTTCTAATTTGAAGAAAGTTCTTCAAATGGGTATGAATATGCAAGGGCTCATCCTTATATGCATTATATAATACGCTCTCTCTCTCCCAGAGAGTGAATGCGGACGGAGTGAATGGAAATAATATATAATATAATAATGTTCGTTGGATTATTTAACTTTGAAGTGTTGGAGGAAGCTCAGCCACAGGCTCACCACATGAGAGCCACGAAGAGTTATGAATCCATTCCGAGTAGGACCTTCTTCTCCCAGGCTCCTTATAAATTTATGCATATAAAGGGTTACTCTGCGTCAGCCTTCGCAAGGGCCACTCATTGGGAATTTAATATATTCTCTCCGTTTCTATGAAGTCTCATACACTCGCGACGACACAATAACGGCAAATGGCCGAAACACAATCTCTCCCTATATTGTGATACATATGCAGACGCATGCATGGAAGATGATATAACACCAAGATAGCTCAATGTTCTCTATCTACATTACACATGGGAGGAAGCGTGAGATATTACATTGATGTGCGGGAGAGCGACGTTATTAAATAACGCGTCTCTCTAAACATCGACTCTCGGAGTCTCTACGTTATATTTATGAGTAGTAGGATGGAAGATGTGGCCGGAAGGGAAATTGAAGATTCGACTCCACCTCATGCTGTAATCTCTACCGCGTGAGGCGATTCCCAATTGAACTTGCATACACGTTCTGGGACTGGTGAGTAGGTCTATAATGCAATGTTTGGTTGAGAGAAGTCGTCAACGGAAGAACTCGTTACGTGGCAAAGGAAACAGTTTCCGGTTTCGATTCTCCTCTTGGCTCAACAATTACTTACACTCTTTCATAGTATAAGTAATATGGATAAGGATATGATCAAATGATGAAGGTTTGAAGTGTGAGACTCCTCATTCTCTCTCTGGCTTATGATGATCACAATGGGAATGCCATAATATGAACTTTTGCTTTTGTTCTGCACACGCCGCCCAATTCCTTATTCCTAGGAGGTTTTTTTGCAAAAATATAATAGTTGGAATGGATGGGAAAGGATAACCCAGGAGGGCGATGGTGGTGATGAGGAGTCTCCAACAAAAGACAAACACATTAGATGCAGCTACCATGAATTACTCATTTCTCCCGTTAACCACTTCCTTCCCTCGCCTCAGGAGCCAACAAACGGGTCTGAGTGAGAGAGACATGGAAGTAATGGAACTTGGCAAAAAATGGCAAGATTCTCTCTCAATGAAGGAAAATGCTCTCTTTGTGTCTTTCAATTTTTGAAGTGGTGGGAGTGAACTTACGGGTGACAGCGGGCGAGGAGATGTTGAGGATTTGAAGTTGGAGGAAGGAGAGGACCTTCCAGTAGCAAAGTCGGCGGGGAACTCCTGCTCCACTCCCGGAGCATCCACACAATTAAGTTGGACGGAGCCCAAGAGCCGAGTCGTTCATTTCTGCTCTGCGTTGCCTCTGCGCCGAGAATTCAATGCCTTTTTGGCTCCTTCCGATCCTCAAGAGAATATACTCAATTCTGAGACCCAAGACACTGTCAACAGAAAGAAAACAATGAAAACAATTTATATCTTATAACCAACCATTATTGAAAAATCAATTTCAATTTCAAAATGATGACTCATCAAAGTGTCATCAGCCTTTAGCTATTCCATAGAATTTGTTTTTTCTAAACTTATTAAAAAAATGTTGCAACTTTCAAAACACTTTTAAATATTTTCTTCACTTTGATTCCATAAACCCTTTTCCTAAAAATAAAACTCGATAGTATGTACTACCTAAATGTGAAAAATATTATTTTAACCTAAGTATATAAATATATACTCCACATTTACACAATGCAGTGATACTAAGTATTAACACTGCCACTATTTTTATCTAATGGTAATATAATTCTATATGTAATGTACATTATACATACAAATAGATAAAATACTATTTAAAGTTAGTTCAAATTATATTACATTTATAGGTATAATGTACACTATTTGTAGTATTGTAACTAAATGTACATGTGCACACTTGTAATATGTAATGTTAACTTGGAAAAATTCAATGAACTCGTTCGCTTTCGGAAAAAATAATTTAACGGTAAAAAACTTGTTAAATAAACATTTACCGCATTAAACTCTATTTTGGCTGAGTGTTGAAACGAAGTAAAGTAATAGCTCATAAAAATCTATTTCTAGGCAAAACGTAATATTTTAACAACTTGCTAACATTGTTATCCGTAATAACGTAATAAGTATCCTTTGTATTTTATAAATCTGTTTGGCTAATTACGCCTTCTCAAAATGCAAATTATAAAACCAAACTCGTCACTCAACTGCAATAGAAATTTCGTAAAATGTGAATGAAAATGGTCGATTTCGCAATATTCCAGATGAATGAAGGTAAATGTTTCCACAAGGGTTTGAAAGAGAATGTGTGGGTCCAACCGAATGCAAATTCACTCTCTATTAGATAGGAAGTGTAAACTTAATAAACGGAGGGTTATTTGCAAGGTTCGACTAACGTTCCAGGTGACGACTGTGTGTGGGTACGAGGACAGAGGATATTGAATAGAGCACTGAATCAATAGAAGATTACTTGGTGTGTGGATCTGGTGAAGAGGAACGGTTCTCCACATGTACACTCTGTGAGTGTGTTGATGGCCCAACTTGGGACTTGAGCAAGAGGGAATGTGCTCAACCTTCTCCTGCTCCACTCCACTGGGATGAGATGCAATAGAATAGGGGATCCACGGATCATGAATGCGGAAAAAATTTGCCAACAACCGGTCAAAGACTGTAAGAGTCTCGAGTAGGCACAAACTGCACAGTTGGAATTTACACAAAGGTATCCATCCCCAGTTGTGTTGTAGGAGGAGAGATAGCCTCGAGGGTAGCTGGGATGAAGCTCATTCATCCCTTTCCCAGCACTGACCTCCCTATCTCCCACCATCAACACAACAACGGAGATCAACGAGCCTCGTCGTAATCCTCCAAAAGAAAACGAGTTACAACCAATGTGTACTAACAGACACAACGACACATGTAATAAAGGTAATAAACGCTCTCACAGACCTCACCATTGCAACGGCGAAAAAGGAGACGTTAGGAAAGAGTAGTTCGGCAGCCCAATATGCAACCACTGCTGCTATTAAACTATTAAAAAGAATTCGATGTCTTTAAATCTGTATGCACAGACAGCAACTCCTCGCTGTGCGAACGGCGGTGAGAAAAGAATAACAGGGGAGAGCAAATGACAATTTACTCTTTTATTCTAGGCTTCGAGTTAAACTGTTAAGTAATCAAATGTGGGTCAACGTCGCCTGTTCCTATCAACCATACCGTGAATTTAAGCAGAACATGACAAGGTACGGGCCATGATAAGCTACAAAGTAATGCTAGTTATGTACATAGTTATAATATGATGTGTATTAGATATTCTGTGATGCAAGCCAATGCATTCGAATATCAACTACTACTATGATAATGAGTTCGGCGCACGCCTCTCTATTAATTATTTAGAGGTACTTCAATTACATGTAATACTTTCAAGTAAAAGTTTAAATGAAAATGAATCTAAACCTCTAATGCTTTAAACGTTTTTACAACTTTAATGCCGCTTTAATTATTGTGTAAAATTATGAGAGTTGTTTGAGCTTTGACAAACAACTTGAAACGTCATGACCACCTATTTTTTAAAGGATTAAGAACCATTAATAATAAAATACATAAAACCTCACGCTCTACAGAATTCGCATAATAAGTGTTTATTGTATGCAAATGTCTCCATGCTTTGTTTTAGATACAACCCATGATTGTAAACATTGTTTGTTATAAGCCGTTTTAACTTAATTATTTATAAAGTTATCACTTGAATATACAAATTAATCACGAGCAATGGATTTTAATAATGTTAAGCCTGCTCAGCTTGACTTAATGCACACGGATAATATGGTTATTTTATTTGTGTGCAGACACAGTGGTTATAAACAATATCGGTTATTACTAAACAAATTGAAAGAATTGAAACATCGTTTAGTATTATGATAACCACAAACATCCGCACGATTTATATAATTAATATTAATTATAAATACATAAATAATATATACTAAAGACATTAAAATATAACTATGTATATTGGACTATATTGTATGATAACTTTTCATGTTATTCTATTTTGGTCTATTTAATTTACTTGTAACTAAACTTCGTTTATCAGGATGTATGTTTGTCAATAATATTAAAGATCGAAAGTGAAGCTGTAGCATTTTTTGTAACTTATATGTTAACATGTATTTATGTAGGTATGTAGATTAATATACATATTGATAAGTATAGTTATTCATTATAACTACAGATAGATTATACGATTTAATAAAGTTAACTTTGTAATGTATAGTAGTTATGTTTAACTTTAGTACGCAAAATCAGTCGAAGATATTATTATCAGTAGAAATTCTCGATATTGTCTGTTAAAGATGTGTCTGACACATTGTAACAAGAGAAGCGTTAATTCCATTCTCTAAATACACTTTGATTACTCAAAGGGAAAATTAGTGTTTTCAATTAAATTTAAATTGCTAATTGGCTTTTATTGTCCATATCTTCTCCATGAAGTTGACCTTGTATATTTGGGAAGAAAAATATGAGTCGTAATTTTATTAATTTAGATAACGAACGTCCCAGAGCTCTTCAAAAGATCCAATTCTCCAAGTTTAATGGAAAAGTGAGAATCTGATTAGAAGGCCCTTCCAAATTTTACGACTCTTAATAAAGTTAAAGTCATCTCGTATATGGTTGTAGACCTCGCCGTCTACGCAATGTATTCTCCCAGTAATGTGTAGTTATTTGAAAAGAGGAGATGGAAGGAGACGATTGTAATCTTGAGAGTGAAGCTAAAGCCCCATTAGAGGATTTTCCTCAGTGAGTTAGTGAGTCTTTAGGGCTTTAGGACCTCGGAATCTTTCTATATGTATGCACGAATTATACGTATTGCTCCCAAACTTCTAATGCATCCACGACATTTGTATTCAATCTCATAGAGGCTCTGGAGAGATAATCGGTTATAGCGAAGGAATTGGAGATTCCGCTCCTCCCAAACAAATCAATTCCTTTTAATTCAAAATTCAGATCCATTCCCCGTAATCCTTGCTGAGAGTATCGTAGTATAAGTAGAACTCGTTTTGGAACGAGGAGCGGAAAAGTAGAAGTTTAAAGGCAAAGTAAAACGGATTCAATTTTATGTTTTCACTTAAACATTTTAACTAACAACATTTTTGAATTTTTTGATTAGTATTTATCACCAGCATGGTAGTTTATTCTTTATGCAATACTATGATATTACATACTTGACAAAATGATTACTAATGTATGAAATGAATATTAATTAAAACATTATAATAACAAATGAAAATTAGTATATACGTAATGTCAGAGAACCTACATACTTACAGATACTTACCCATAATCTTTAATTAAAATACATAATTTTTATTTTATTTTCATAATTAGATTGATCTAGCTTAAGGCAATTAATTAACTAAATGAATCTCTCACATCAAGCGTATTTGAAACTGACAAGAGAAAAAAGATTTCCAAATTGTTACATGTGTGGAAACGGAGGAGGTGTATCTTTGTAATTCCATTCAACCGATGGTGCACAATTGTGTTTTGTTGATTCAATTGAACTTGCTTTCAAGCTGTAAAGCCCTTTAAACCAATTTCTTTGAATCTCTCCTTTATTTTATTTCATTATTTTTATTATCCTCGTTAAAACGCATTAAGACTTTCTCTCTCGAGATTTTTAAAACAATCAATCTTGTCTCGAACTCCTCATGCTAATCCAAAATGAAACTCGTTTCAATTCCACCTCCGCCCATTAAGTAAACAAATTACATTTTATTGCTTTTGAAAAGAACAATAAAATTATATGAATTGAACCAGCGGCTTGAATGTTCGTTACTTGTTGAGCGAAGGACCTCAGATGGCAAATTGTAACAATAATGAAAACTGCTAGGAGTTTATTGAATCAGATGAGATATAGGCTAAGAATTTGCAAATTCCAATAGTCATATTTTACAACACTAATTTAATTGGGCAAATTATCAGCTTCGTGGCATTTCGATCTGTTCAACTCGTCCTGATCCAATGAAATATTATAGTTATTAAGATAGAGAAAATGAGTAATATAATTTGTAATTTGATTAGTGTATCATATCCTCCCTATTTCAAACAGGAAGATAATGGGCTTAATGCTTTAAGAAAAGGAAGTAAGGGTTTTTAGAGATCGTGTTTGGGTCTCGAAGAAAAACTCAATTTATTTTGCTCTTAAGCCGAGGCTGCATATATAAATTCTCTCGCTTTTGGGGAAAATAAGTTATGGGTCGTGGGTCGTGTTAGGAAGAGAGATTATAAATCTCCCTTAAGATCACTTCGTACCTCCTCGTTGGCCGCCTTGTTTCTGTTTCCCTTTCCGCTCGTCTGGCCAACCCAATGTGGTCGTGAAACAAGTGTATGAAAGAAACTCCTGAATTAAAAGACGAATCAACCCGTATGATTTATTAGGACGAAGAGCTCCTTGAATTATTCCCAACTTCTAAATAATGAAGCGAGGAATGGGAAATGAGATATTGCCATTATTTGCATCATCGTATCGACTCGATGCCTCCGCCCCAAAACTTGAATAAAGAGAGAAGTCTCATGAGCTCAAACTTGAGAAACCCAAAGTTTCTCCGTGTTACAGAAACTTTGAGACGAAGATTCCACAGATAATTTTCCATTTACTCCTCTACAAATTAGGAGTGCGGCTATAGGGAGAGGTTCTTGGGGTTTTTAAGTAGCTAATCTCATGACATTTATCTTCTTCAAAAACGACAATGCTCCTTTCTTACGCAGATAAAACGAAGAAAAATTCGGTCCTATCAACCAGACGATCTGCTAAATACTTATGGATTCGTGACGCGAGTGAGATTAGCTTTACATCCCTATTCGCTCTATGCTTTCTCGCCCGTAAACGCAATTTCTCAATTCACCTTTTATCCTTTTTCAACTTTTCCACTCGTTATATAAATGGGTTTAAAGGGGGTTATAATGAAAGTCTTCCTATAACAATTAGTTATGCCCAACGAAGTATAAAATATTTTAAACCTCCTTTCTGTCGGCTTCTAAATAATAATTAAGTTCTTGAGAGAGTAATGAAATACATTATGTGCATAGAAGTTAATTAAGGTTTGTCTACTTAAATAACTTTGTTTGACTTGAGTTGGGAGCAATTTAGTGTGAGAAATCCTTATATAACCCTATTGTATTTTCTTCATATACTCCTTTTTTAATTTCTTTTCAAAGGCTAAATCCGTGTTGATCCCTTGCGAATTGAAGAACTGGCAATCATCGGGTCGATTTGTATTTTTGGAGTTTAAAGGGCACAATAAAAGTTTTTTACACTCCCTGTCCACTCCGTCACTTTGGAAGAGAGGCGGAGAATGAATTGAAGGACACTTCGGGGCCATGGGATATCCTTGTGAATTTTCGGAGCTAGGCCGGGGAAGAATATAAGAGAACTGGGACCAATTTCTTTTTTATAGATCCAACTTGGCCCATTTAATGTTTTTAAGGATTTGCAAATGTCAAAGGGGAAGAGGAAGAATGAGTTCTTAAACTCCCTATCCATCTAAGACCTGCTTTGAGAGGGGAGATATGAAGAAAAAACCTATCGGAGCGAAAAGAAAAGTTGAAAGGAACTCAGCGGGGCAGTGAAGGAACAAACAGAAAGATATGACTATTTGACTATCCACTTCCTCTTTCTTTTCCACTTCGTACCAAGTATTGATATCGGAACGATGAAAACGGGGATCTATAGATGACATAAATATGAAACTTGAGCAATTGGCAATGAAGTGGAAGCGGATGTACTTAAAAACTTATGAACTGACCAACATTTCCATCAAGAAAATTTTTCATCCCTTGATCTATTATGAAAACCTTTTGAGAATGGATGCCTTACTTAGGCCTTCATTGTCATCCAATGACGTATTGATCCACCAGTTCTTAAATACATTTAACTTGTGACCTTGCGAGTAATATAAATGTTTAAAAACCACAAGTGCGCAAATTTTCCACAAAACAGGAAACACTGAGCTAAATAATGTTAATAAAATCATATTTTCTGCGAATTTGATTGATCTGCCTATTTAAAAAATGTTTTCATATTCCATATCGAATGGTTCTGACTTTAAGTAAAGATAGACTACGATTTAGATGATTATACCAAGAAATAAACGTGCGAATGTAAAACACTTTTATGTTTGGTTCAACCTTCCTTTTGAGCATGCAAAGTTTAGAATAACATCCAAAATCCAATTGTTCGATTGTATGTAAATTCATTTTAAGATAATGTTGAAGTGAATATCAATCCGTTTGTTGAAAATGTGCAAAATGTACATAATTTGATAGGAAACAGAGTAGAACATTTTTGAATCGTTTAAAGATATAACCTCGCATGGTATTTGAAAATATCTGATCTTGGAGTATTTTCCTATCGCCATTCCCAGCTCAATGAGCATGAAAGATAGCGATTGATACAAGTTTGAAACTTTAGAGAGATTGAAAGAAACTAAAGAAGAAAATCCATTCCTTGTATTTGTGGGACCAACAATAAAATGCTTTTCATGCTTAACACACATGAAAGTTTATGAACTAAAGTTTCACCAACCAAGTACAAAAAAGAAACTAATTTTTCCGCCAGAATGGAGGAAATTGAATTTCTTCATTTTAAACTTTCAACATATACCTGTGCGTTTGGCTCAATTCAAATTTTGGCCTAGGACACGCCACATGGATGAAAAACATATATCCTAATAGCCAATAATACATGCATGTATTCAATTTTGCAGAGGAACTCTTTGCTGATAAATATTTATGGATAAAAGTTCCAGCACGCGGAGATAAAGTTCCAAGTTTCATCCAAACTAAATCCACCCATTGTTTCTTCCTGCTTTCTCCTTAACATAACTTTGACTAGAGCGGAAATGGTGGATATACCAAATATAAATACATGTGTATCTACTTATGCTGCGACTATCCTAGTGAATAATTTAATATACTAATATTTTATCGTTCTTCCATCTTTTCATTCGATTTTCAATTCCACAAGAACCAATTTCCTAATTACATCCTACGTACTAGTGACTACAGTATAATATATTATATTAGACATGTTCCTGCTCTCAAATCTAGTTTATTGAGTTAGTGGATAATCTACTTAAAATGGAAGATTTTAGTGCTAAAAACTAAAAAAGCTTTCCTCCTAATATCACAGAGTATTGAAACTCAGTTTTAATAATGTTAAGTACACGTTTATTAATGTACTATTACTATCATCATTTCCTTATTATCTTGACATAACACATTAACTTAATTGTTTATATGCGATTTGATTTTCAAATTTGTTCGATGTTTGTCATCTTTAATGTTTAAAAAGCCAAGTACACGTATTTGTTCTTTAGAAAGATAAATAACATTTGACTGAATGTGATTTGTGATTATGACACATGGTACAGCATAATATACATTTTGTCTACTGTATGTAGGTAATCAATTCATGTTGTGATTTACATCTCCGAATTGCCTTTTTATACTCATAACATAACCGATTCAATTTTTGCCTAAAAAGTAAATAAAATATTTGTTTATTTATTATAATTTATAATTTAATAATTTATTATGTTAAAACTTATTAAGTTAATACTTAATCACGCAAAGTGTCAAATTAAGGCAGGTATTGATTTGATATTATTGGAAAAAACCATTCAATAATAAGAGAAACATGCTCTCATCCATCCGTCATAAACTCAAAAGTCTTATAAGTGTATTAATCATAACTCATAAGTGTCATAAGCATAAAATAGGGTATTTACTATTTAGTTCGGCGTCTGTCAAAAGAGCCTTAGCTTTATGTAATGTCTTTCCCTACAATTAAGTATCCTTCAGTGTGAGCCAAAGGAGTTTAACATGTAATGAGTGGATAATGTTTTTCCATTGATATGAAAAGTGTCACTTCCAAAAGACGTTTCATCATCATCATCATGGCCATGAGTAAAATCGATAAAAATGTCTTGCTTGAGGCGGTTATTAGCTAACATAACAATCAACTATAGTTATGTATGGCATATGCTTGGATATTCTAATAAAATTGTGCTTCTTCATCTTAAACGAAGGCAGTAAGGTTTTAATTTCTATTCTTTCCAAGTTAGATAAGAGTTTTTATCAAATGTCGCGAGTGATTTTTTTTTACAAAATACAAAAGATGCCTAAACTTTTTCATCCATGCTAAGAATAGCTCAGGTGGATAAAAAATCATTTCAAATAAGAAGATATCTTTCATATGGGATACAAATAATTTACAATTACACACAATTTGGTAATTTAATGTATTGTAAATATGATGTTTTTATAAGAACATTATTAGTTATTAGGGAGAAAAAAATTGTTAGCTAAATTAATTTCTAGGCTTCACAAGACCTAAAAAGTCTTAAAATACTCAAAGCATTTGCCAAATGTGATGAGTGATGCGTCATATATAGATAATTCATAAGGTGGTTAATGCTTCGACTTGTATTCATGGAAGACTCTTGAAGTCAGTTTTTCAACCTACTCACTGAATAAATAAAATTGCAAATGAAGAGAAAATCTCATTTTTCCAAGATATAAATAATATTGTTTAAACTTGCAGAGTATGAAATTAAAGATATTGTATGAGAAATCTCAATTGTCCAAAAATACTCTTTTCTAAAGGAGCGCTTATAAGTAGTTTTAACCGGTACATGGTGAAAAATTGGCAAACTTTGCCAAAAATCTTTTCATTCATTGTGAGCTGAGGGTTTTGGATAAGTTACAAGATAAATCAGTGACCCTTGTAATGAGACGGCCCCTTCTGTCCCTGCATGCTTCTTCTCCCGAATGCCAGCTAGCTCTTGCTGAAACTGAAGAGGACTCCCACCAAGACAACGGCTCCGAATTCCCTAACTCTCTCGTGCCAATGATGTGTGATTGCTCTAGGATGGATTTGTGGATACGACAGATTCCTTAATCCGCTAATCAATAAATCCTCTTCTCTCTCTGACTTGAAAGGTTAACTGAGTTTATTTAATACAAGAGATAATCGGAGAGCCTGATTTCCCATCCGCTCTTTTGCAAGAGAAGTAAACAAGTGCGCTTCCTTTGGCTATCAGATTCCAAGTCTTTTTTGTTCTTCTCTCCTCTCGCCCTCTGCCTAGACTCGAGGCATAGATCTCCTCACCCTCCGCCGACCCCTTGCCTTCCCCTTACATATCTTCCCCCTCAATTGTCATCGAGGGCAAAGTCGTCGAAGGCAATTGCTGGGCAATCGTATGTCCCAGAGTGACGAGAAGTATGAAGTCTCCTTTGATGTTAAGTCTGCATGGCGATTACATCTTTAATCGAGCAATTTCCCCCCAAACAGCTAAACGCCAATTCAGCTTTTCTGTAAAGAGTGTTAGCTTGCTCGCCTTTACTCACCAAACGTTTGACTGTCTTAAAAGATCTTTGCAATTAATTCTTAAATTTTAACATCAATCGAAATATCCAATTTAAAATAACATTAATCCATTGAAAAATATATAAAATTCAATTTATATACAATTTCTATTAAACCAACCATGAAATTAGAAACGATAGGAAAGATTTACAGATGAATTGTTCATTTACTTTATATACTTAAATACTATACTTACAAACTATTAGTATCATTTAATCATTATTTTTTAATTAATAATTGAAATTTAAAATAATCCAAATAATCTTGAGAGATTTCAACCAAAAAATAAAATTACTTCATTTAACTTTCAAACATTCTGATTTCCACAATCCATAATTTAATTTAATCCAAAAACCAGCTTTGCCTAAAATCGTTAATCCAAAACATTAACTTCTAAAATCTTTCATTTTGTGAACATAAATATTTAAAATCAATTATGTCATCATTTGCTTAAACGTGTTATACACTGACAATAAAAATTTTAAAAATGCCATGTCATATACCCAGACATAAAACCCAACAAATGTTCATTTACCACACATTGTTGAAAACAAAGCAAGAATCTTTAAAGGTGATCAATCGATGAAACTCATATTGTTTTAAAGAGCAATTAGTTATACCCACCAATGTCTTAACATCGTGCAAAAATTTAAAATCATGATACATTGTGCTCGCCCACTATAATTTTCAAAACTCATCTGCCATTTACTTCAGATGCGAAATTTTTTGCAATCAAATTATATAAACTTCAATTTACTAAAATATATCGTTGAAAATTTGAATTATTTAGAAAAATAAAAATTTTGAAATTAAATACACAAATACTATTAATATATATCATAAAAATAATCTTAAGTAAACAACAAAAAGATTTAAAATTTAAAAATAAAACTGATTTAAAACCAATACTTTTAAAATCTTAAAATATAATTCATAACAGGATGCTATACACTTCATCCCTAAAAAGATAGAAACCAGGATGCCATTGATTTCATCCCAAAATAAAATAAAAACCAGTATGCCATTGACTTCATCCCAAAAAACTTAAATAAAAGAATATTCTGGAATTAACATCTATTCTTATCTAATCCTGCCTGATAGCCCGCTTTAAACACTGCATCAAAACACTTATCACATGCACATACTTGATCATCGTCATAAGTCTTCTTCATCCTAGTCACCTTTCTCATGCATTAGACCGTAACCTTCAGTCACTTCTAGCGTATCACAGTTCTTAGCCAAATGCGAGGGATCACCGCAATTAAAACAACCTTTGTTCCCTTCGTCATTGAATTTTTTTGTCATCGATTTGAGTTTTTGAATTAATGTTAGCATGCTCATTAGAGTTAATTCCATTGAGTTGTTGTTTGCTCCTCTGAATTAATTCTAAACATAACTCACATCGACACGACTCTTCAATGTTTTTCTGGGAAAGGTAGAAAAAGGTACCATTGCTTTTTTATTGATCACTTAGGCATTGTAAAGCTAATTTCCCACTAGTGATATGCTCATCTGCATTCCATTTCTTAATATAACTCATGGCTAATTTAAGGTTCGGTTCAAAAGAATCAAAACCACTGCAAAAAAGTAAACCCAAATCATCATCCGATTTGATGTCTTCACATTGCTACCCTTGTTCAATGTATTCCCAAACATATGACTCAACATAATCCCATGCATGCATACGTTTATTCAAAAGAGCGTTTCTCCTCTCTTTTTTAAATTCATAAGTTTTATAACGAGAATTTAATATATCCTTGAAGCTACTCAACTTTGAACCTTATCTCGATTTACATTAAACCACAATTTTAAATCCCCAGTCAATACCGACCTGAATGAATTGACAAATCCTCAGCAATACCTTGAGCGAGAATAAATGATTCTAATTCCATTATGAACCACGTCGCTGATTGTCTTTTAGGATTAAACAAGTTAAATAACCTAAACTGACGATACGTTAATCGAATATCCCACAATCTTACTGCCTTTGCATAATATTGAATTAATTTGTATCGACCCCACAATCCTTCGACTTTCGTCAAGAATTGAATTAATTTAGTTCAATCCCACAATCCTTCGACCTCCGTCAAGAAATGAATTAATTGGTAGCAACCCCACAATCCTTCGTCTTGCGACATGAATTGAATTTATTGGTAGCGACCCCACAATCCTCCGTCTTTCAACAAGAATTGAATTAATTGGTATCAACCCCACAAGCTTACGACTTTCGTCAAACTTGAGTTTTCCCCCAATTCTACGGCATTTGCCAAGAATTGAAATTAAAGTTGAGATTTCCTCTTGAGAATTGAGTCTCACAAGGAAGTGCGGAGTGGAGGACCGACGCTTCCTTTGTGCTTTTTTCTTCACGATGAATTCTCGCTTGCGCGCCGCCTTCCTTCCTCGTTGTGGAGAGGAAAAAGATAGATGCCACCTTCTCCTTATCCAATTCGCCGTCCGGGTCTTGTTCGAGCAGTCAGGCTACAATGTAAGGAGACGGCCCCTTCTGTCCCTGCATGCTTCTTCTCCCGAATGCCAGCTAGCTCTTGCTGAAACTGAAGAGGACTCCCACCAAGACAACGGCTCCGAATTCCCTAACTCTCTCGTGCCAATGATGTGTGATTGCTCTAGGATGGATTTGTGGATACGACAGATTCCTTAATCCGCTAATCAATAAATCCTCTTCTCTCTCTGACTTGAAAGGTTAACTGAGTTTATTTAATACAAGAGATAATCGGAGAGCCTGATTTCCCATCCGCTCTTTTGCAAGAGAAGTAAACAAGTGCGCTTCCTTTGGCTATCAGATTCCAAGTCTTTTTTGTTCTTCTCTCCTCTCGCCCTCTGCCTAGACTCGAGGCATAGATCTCCTCACCCTCCGCCGACCCCTTGCCTTCCCCTTACACGCTCCGCAATCTGCCCAATTATCTTTAGAAACTGAAAGAACCCCCCTTTTGACGACGAAGGTGAATGAATAGTTTACGAATGAAACTTTCATTACCCATTTCCCGCGAGAGAGTGGAATGAAAATAAACTCTATTGCATGGATAATGGGATGTAAGAAGTACAGTTGTGGCTCACAGAGAGCATTGAACGAAACATTAATTATCAACGCTTAATTTTACCTTGTGTGAGTCGCGTTCCTTTGTTCCAGCCCTACTAAATAAAGACCACTCTTTGGGGAAAGAAGAAATTGAAAAAACGAGACACTCACTCCTAGTCACTCTTTTCAAATTAGACAAGTTTGTGTTAGTTGAAAAAATAAAGAACCTCTGTTTTATTTTATTAGCGAGAGGCGAGAGAGGTTGTAATGTACGGAGAACTTTGGTAAATCGAGTTCAACTTTTCTCCCATCTTTTTCACCAAGACCAAACTTTCAATTTCGTCTCAAGCCTTGAGTTCCACTCGAGTCTTGTTTACTCTCTTTCCCTCTCAACCTCAATGAACTTCAAGGGAGCCTTTGATATTGGCAATGAGGAAAACGTGCAATTTGAGCTGTGGGCGGGCGGCGGTCTGACGACACGTTCAACACACAAAGTCTTTTGGGGTCCACCTCAGAACTGATGTACAATTATGTTTGGTCAAATTACAATTTACAACTTCCAACCAGGATAAGGTACCTTATATGTAATTTTGTAAGTGAAGAAAGGAATAGGGTGTGGGAGATGACTCGCTGATGACTAAATGTAAGAACTGAATACCAAATAAAAACTCAAGGCTTTATGAGCATAAAACTAAGTTATTCTTATTGTTAGGATTATGAGTTAAATGCTTGTCTATGAATATAAGGAATATGTGAATGGACCAAAATAAACAGATTAGGTAAGTTATAAGATTATACCATACCTTAATAATAAGCGTGTACCTACTTATTTATGAAGTACAGGCTATAAATGTATGAGTAGATATGTAAAAAAAATTTATTTATCTTTGATAGTAATAATCTATAACATTTCAGCTGAATATTGGATTTATAAATTGAATGTATCGGTATGCAATGGGGATTAATGGATTAAACAAACAGATTTTTAATATATTGATCAGTTTTACATATTAATACATGTAAAATATCTTCTAATGTACACACATGTTAATACATAAAGAGAATAGGTAATGAATCATTTCAATTTTAACAAACGTTCATAACACATTTATTAATTTACATTGTGCTCGGATAACAAAGCAATTAATCCCGGATATTACATGAGTTATGAAATGAATAAAGAGATTATCAATATGTTGATTATGTATTAGGAAAGGAGTACATACTGTGATGAATTAAAGTTTAATGAACGCTCGACTAAATTGTCGTTCTAGCATGCTATGTTTACCAAGGAATTTCTTGTATTATGTATAGCATTAATTTATTTTTCATTTATAATTAATATCACTTTTCGATCAACTAATAACACATCACGCTGACATTGAGATTATTCAGTATTAATTCAAAAATCGCTTCAATAATAAAACATGTAAGGAAATAAAGTTTATAAATTCCATTAGTACAGCGAGTATAGCCACCATCTTATATTATTTTGACATGCATTCTGATCAGTTAAATTTAATTTAATTTTCAAATGGTTGTCCTTGTACAATTTCATGGCATGATGTTTTGAAATTATTTTTCTAAACTTTACGCTTATTGTTGCTTTAATAGGCTCAATCTCGACAAGCGAATTAAAGGGTTGAGAGAATCTCTTTTTCGCTATTTTCTCACCAAAAAAACGGGTTTGAGAGTTTCAGATGTTGCAGGTTTAAGTTTTTACTTTAAACATCTCTTATTAAATCGTCATAATCTGACAGACTGACTGGTTGTGATAATTGATAATTATGATTCTAAAAGGTTTTTTGGCTGATAACGCTGGGCATTCCACTCCATGGAAAACAGTCGGATATGAAACTATTGAGAAATTTCTCTTGGCTCAAAGTGACATGATCGAAATTAGGAGGAAAGTTGGAGAGAAGAAAACTTTTCTCTTTGTAAAAGCCCGCCTGCCCTAATCCCCTTTGTAGCAATTTGAGAAGTTAAGATGTTTTTATTTAATTGCTTTTATATTTATTACAGTTAAGAGAATCATACATTCCACCAAAGTTCAAAAGCATCCGAAAAACAATTCTTGATCAAGAAAATGACCAAAGCACGCCCATCTACGAAAACACAACAGAAATATTGGTAAAGTAGTTCGTTTAAAAATAAAAATATTTAATTATTTAATTTACTTGTTATTTTATTAAATGATTTTGGGGGATTTTCTCAAGACTGGACAGAAAAAGCATTCAGAACCCGAGCCAACATTGGTTAAACTCCGAGTTCCCATCAATCCTCTGTTGAGCTCAACTTTCGCCATTTCAATCAACGACAATCCCAAGAAAATCTTAAAGTTCATTAATCACACACAAATTGAAGAAGCCATCGAGGAAATCAAAAAACTTGATGAAACGATTGAATGCTTTCAATCAAAAGTGAAGCCTTAAATCATTAATTTAATTAAATATGTTACAAGATTTAATCGCATTATTCGTAGCCAGCTATTTCTATTTATCTTTAAGATTAAGTATTAAGCATTTTAAAATTAATAAATAATTTATCGTTATGTTTTTTATTTAGGTGTCAAGATATGAAACTTTATGCAAAATTAAAGACGAAACCATTGAGCAATTCATTGAGATGAAAGAAAATTTATTGAAGAAATGCTAGTGAAACAAATTAATTTTGAATAAAACCAATCGGTTGTTTTCTATACAATCCATAATTACGTTCAGTACACCAACACCGTAGGGAATAACATCGAAGCAAATATCCCACATCTAAAGGATCTTTGAACAATGAAATCATACATTGAGATCTTTATTGAAAGTTGATGCACGAGCAGTCCAGAACTCTGGATGTGTACGCTCTGCTTTCTTATATTTATGGTTAACTTATCTCTTATCTCATTTAAAATTATGGCTAGAATTATTCTTAAATGTCATTAAGTATAAAATACCAATTCCGTCCTTTTATTATATCTAACATTTTTAATTGATACGTTTTAGTCAATTGATAATACAATATTTGATTAAATCACAATATAGGATATGCCTACATATTGTCAAAGGTAAAAAGATACTCTGTTTAGGAATCCATGTCGTTTCACATCACATTGCATATAGCAAACCTTTCGTCATAGGTCAGAACTCATAGTTCATATTCATGAATTTATAGGCTCAAAACTTTACAAAATCATGTTTAAATTAAGTGAGTTGCACCTTCAATCTTATCGTAAGTTAACCGGCAATCATTGAGTGGTAAATCATAAATGCTTAAAATATAGAAAATGAAAAAGAAAGAAAACTTTTGTTATTACACAAGTTTGAGCTAAATCAGCCTTGTTAAATAATGCTGAACTTGTACAAATTTAATTCAAGAGTAACATTCATATAATACTCGAAGCATGTTTTCAATACAAAATATGTATAATTAGGAGAAAATGTTTAAAACAAATAATTGGATTCATCTATATATTTTCTATATTAACTCTACCGTCACACTAGAAAAGTAGGCAAGAATAATTAAGACTCTGTAACATATTTATATGTAACCTAAATGCAAACTTAGCATTCTGAATTCAATCGACAATATAAATAACACTTTTAGAAAAATTGATCAAGGATTAAGATTTTAGTTAAAATTATGAATATTAAAGTTAATAAGTGTAATAAGTTACTTGGTCAATATTTAAAATCTAAGAATTTTTAAGTTTCTTAAAACTCCGCATCGAGGGTGAAAACCATCTCAGCTCTATTGGCCATAACACCGGACTTCTGATATTCTCCAACCTTCTTCTCAAAAAAGTTTGTTTTTCCCTCAAGTGAAATGTGTTCCATGAAATCAAAAGGGTTCTCCACTTTGTAAATCTGAAAATAAATATTTTAGTAAATAAAAGAAGTTTTTAAACAATTTTATATCTACAAAGATAATGTTTATACACAGAATTATAATCAGCGATCAAGTTGATAAAGTCCAAAAATCAAAAGCTATGATAAAATAAAATGATAAGAAATAATCAAGATCCTTATTTTATACCTTTTCACAACCAAGTTCGAGGAGAAGACGATCAGCGACGAATTCAATGTACTTTTTCATGAGGGTACAATTCATCCCAATCATGTCAACAGGGAGAGACTCAGTGAGGAACTCTTGTTCGATCACAACAGCTTCACGAATAATGCTTACAATTGTGTCCTGTGGTGGCTTATTCACAGTATGCTTAAACATCAAGCATGCAAAGTCACAATGGAGACCCTAAAAATAAAAATAAGGATTAGTTTTTAAAGATTCATTCCAAACAGACTCAACCGGCACGAGAAGGTCCAATGGGATAGAATGATTAAACTGCTGATTGGAAGATGGAATGAAAATGATGTCGGTTATGAAATTTGGAAAAGTCGGTTACTGAAAAATGATTTTAAAGATTGCCACCTCGTCTCTCGAAATGAGTTCGTTGCTGAAGGTAAGCCCAGGCATGAGTCCTCGCTTTTTGAGCCAGAAAATGGAGGCAAAGCTCCCAGAGAAGAAAATGCCTTCAACAGCAGCAAAGGCAATCACACGCTCGGCATACGTCGCTTTCTGATCCCCAATCCAGGAAAGAGCCCAATCCGCCTTCTTCTTTACACATGGCATGGTTTCAACAGCATTGAAGAGGAAATCCCTAAAAGTTCAATTGTTTTATTAACCAATCCAGTCCAGTTAAATCGTATGTAATGTAATAGTGTGATTGTGAAGCATTAATAAAATATAAAATTTTACCTCTCAACTGGGTCCTTCACATAAGTGTCAATGAGAAGAGAGTACATTTCAGAATGAACATTTTCAATCATGATTTGAAATCCATAAAAACAACGAGCTTCAGTGAGCTGAACCTCAGCACTGAATCTCTCGACCAAGTTTTCGTTCACAATTCCGTCAGAAGCTGCAAAGAAGGCGAGGACATGAGAAATGAAGTGTCTCTCTTCTGGCTTCAATTTCTCCCAGTCAGAATAATCCTATATACATTAACAAAAAATTATTAATAAAGTACCATACCTAAATAGATGAGATACCTCTATAATAATTTAACCATCAACTTAAATATATGTAACAAAGAATAATAGCTTCTCTATCCGAGTCTTTAAATTAAATCATTGAAAAAATGCTTTCAAACCTTTGACAAATCAACTTCTTCAACAGTCCAAAAAGATGCAACAGCCTTCTTGTACATTGTCCAAATGTCCCTGTATTGAATCGGGAAGATGACGAAGCGTCCCGGGTTCTCCCTCAACAATGGCTCATCCTCATTGTATGACTTCCCGTTCCCGTTCTTACTCCCGCTATCGCTGATGGCCAACTTCTCAATTCCGTTTCCGTTGTCCATGTCCATGGCCTAAAGAGCTTCGAGTTTAATTAGAAGTTAAATAAATGTAAACTGAAAAATGCTTCTTTTGTGAAGCGGAGAGAGAGAAGGAGTGGAGAAGAAAAGACGAAGTGACGAAGACTGAAGAAGACGACGGTTGGGACAGAGAAATCGCGCTCAGAAATCCATTGTCTAATTGGCGGGCGAAGAGTCATTCACATAGCTCAAACACACCAATGGAGCTCCCATGAACAGGAACAAAAAATAAGCAAGTAATGTGAACCGACTTTCAATCCGCTTTATAACTATTACTTGCGTTTGCGTTGGATCAAATTGTCTCAAGAACACGAACGAACGTGCAATGCAGGTTGAAACAATTCTCACCGGCCACTGGTCAATAAATTTATTAATTGTAATTAAATGACAAGTGACAATATTTGGTAATTGAAAAATTGTTATCGAAAATCTTGATTAATCAAATTCAATTAATTTACTTTACAAAATTCACAAATAATATATTATTCATCCTGACTAAAAGAATAAATTGGGAAAATGTAAAGACGAAATTGAAAATTGAAATGAAAGAGGTGAGTTTGTAACAATTATTAGTTTTAACTTTATTAATTATTATATTTGATTATTTTTATTTAACGTATATATGTTACGATTTACGATAGATTTTACATTAATTACTTTTATTACAAATGAATCAATTTTTATTGTAATTCATCGTATTTATCTATTCTTTGAATTTAGATTGATCATCTGTACTGTATCTTGTCGGAAGATTATTTCAATAAGTCAACTTACTTAGAAAAATAACTTATTTGAGAAAGCCAAGACTCGTAATAAACGCTGATAAAATCTAAATACGCTATTAAAATGGAAAAGGTAAGAATGGAGGAGAAATCGTCGTTCGTTGAATTTTTAGGAGAAAAGGTAATTTATTAATTTAGCGTACAATCACATTATACTTAAGTATATTATGTACAGGGCATTCATCATAAGTATATCGGACTTTAAAGCTTAATTACACGAAATATTAAGAAATGAATTAATTGATATAAATGAAATCTGAATGTTTAATGGTCAACTTAAATTTATTTGGTAAGCTGAGAGCCATAATGGTCTATACGTCGTTGCAATCCCCCCTCATCTCCATGAAATGCATTTCGACACATTTCAATAATTTTTCCACCACATTCTTAAATAATCCTTTCCCTCAGATCATCAATAGTTGATGAATTATCAGAGTAAACTAAGTGTAAGTTTTTGATGTATACCCAGAAAAAGAAGACTGGAGGCGTAAGATCCAAAGATTTTACTCTTTAATCAAAAGACGTAATTTGGTTGCCATTATGAATTTAAATAAAACGGGAACGGCGAATTATCGAAATTGTCGGTAAAAGCTTCTGCCGTTTCTTGCACTTTAACAATTGAGACCAATAGTAAAATGTGTCATATAACCCACAATATTTCAACAAATTAGTAAATTATTGGTCAATTAGTCTAAGAGATTATTATCATCAAAGTCCGATATACTTATGATGAATGCCCTGTATATTGCCTTACAACTACAATTAATATAAAAAATTGTAATAACTATTTTTGCAGAAACTAAATTATTTTTGCCTTTTAGATGTTTAATAAGCGTGTGCTGCAGGCTATTTTGACAATTTGGGGATTTCAATTTGTTCTCTTCTTTCTACCGACAAGTTTTTTGAAAACGGGATTTACAAGTTTATCCTTGTATCAATTATTCATCGCGCCTTGGATGAATAGTTTTCTGCTCATGTTAACAATCGGATCTTTTGGAATAATATCAAGCATTTTTTCGATGGCATTCACCCATGCTTACAACGTTAAATGTAAAATGGATTTTCAATATATTTATCCAAATCTTTCAAATTATATGAATTAATTATTAATTATGTTTTAGGGTCAGTAACTTATCCGAAAAGAAATATCGATATTGTATCCGACGTCTTTTCTATCAAGAGAATATTATCAATGATAATCCTTGCTTTGTGTGGAGGATTCCTTTCTTTATCATACCTGTATATTTATTACTCAGAAATCTCCGAGGGGTTAAACATTAAAGGAAGGTGATTGGAAATGATTTTATACAAACTTATTTTACACACCAAGATATTATTTTCATAAGCTAAACATACATTAATTACAATTATGATTATAAACCGGTTTTTTTATTTGCTTTGTAGGATTCATGATCAATATATTGCCCCGAAACCGAAGGAATTTGCATTAAACGAAAAGTACTTTTTTATTGCCTTTGCTGCGGCGTTTTTGAACGTTATGAACTACTTTAAATTTTATTTTCATCAAAAGTACTTAATTAACTTTCCTGTCATCGACGTGACAAGGATTGAAAAGATTCGACTTGGATTATTTGAGAGCTTTAAAATGTCTTTTAACATTGTTGGTTCTTTGCTTCCAATCTTCTACATGTTATATTTTCTTATCGGTAACAATAATATTTTAAATTGTAATTCGCTAAATAATTTTCTTTTATAAATAACCTTAAAAATATTTACTATCCGTAAATAATCATTTATTGTGGAATGTAATTTATTTCAGGATCTTTAGTTTTTGCACAGTTTAGTTCAATGGCTAATATTGGGTCCGAAGTGGAATTCAGCATTTGGGATTTAAAATTCCATTGTGCTGTTGCAGCCTTTACAACACTTGCAATGACGACAAATTTCTTTCTTTGGAAATTAATCCAAATTTATACTACTGAAGTAAAATCATTAACTTAATTTTTATTTTAAGTAAATTTAATTTGCTTAAACATTTAAAATCCTCAACTAATCCTCAACTAAACAAATGTTTTAGGAAATTATTGTTCCAATTGAAAGTTCAATTCCTGGAACTGTAATATTGAGTAGTTGCTTGTCTTCAAATAATAAGTTTTTAAAATACTTGGGGTATAAAAAACTGAAAGATATGAGTTTGTATTCATCCAAGGAATTATCCGCCGTGTTCAAACTAAGTTTTCCAGGTATGCAATTATAATATGATAAATTAAAATTACAAACAAGTCCATACGACTTATTTTTAATGAAGCACTGTACCTTATTAATCTTATTTAGGCAATCATCCAATAAATTGGCATGCTTTGTATGGTAAATCGCTCACATTCATTCAAGAACAGACAAACAAAGTTAAGATGTTCAATGAAAACTTAATTAAAGAAAGTGAAAAGACAATTGCAAATCAACTCAAGCCTCCTACAGTTTATCCAACTTTTATTATTCAAAATCGTACATGTTTGGATGAAAAGACTTCAATTCGTAATCGGGGACCTGCGTTTAGAGATTTAAGAACTGCAAATCAGTATGTTCAATTTTCAAAATATCTTAATGTTTGATAGATTCCATTGTAAATAATATAAAATAATATAAATGATAACTGATGTTTTTATATGCAGATTTGTAGTTCCCAAAAAGCTTAAAGCTAAACAACCCGATATTTTCGAGATACTGCATTTAAAATTCAATGTAAGTTTTTATATTCATGAAATTATTAATATTTAAATAATCATTAATAATTTATTTCATTTTTTGGATTTAAGTTACGAAAAGCTTTTGAATCTTCAACGGTATACAAGTACTTCACAACTCCTATTAAAAGCTCAGAGATCTCAAATTTATTCGAAGATGCTTCTCTTGTAATAATTGCTATTCAGGGGCTTGTTGATATTTCGTGCAAGTCTGTTGATGAGCAAATTAATGAAACATTTAGCAATTCATGGAATATTCAAAGAGAAATCAAAAATGTCATTCAAACAATCCTCGATCTTTACCTTGTAATAATAAACATACTTTAATATATTTAACCTATAAATTACATTACTATTTAGGAAAGAATTATATAATGATTGGAATAAAATGAATTTTAGGAAATGCAAAGATTTCGTTTGCAAACAAAGCAAGAAGATATTCTCTTCACAAAAATTTCCAGTTCAAATAATTGCCACATTCAAGAACAAGTTTTTGTGGCTACTCTTGCTTCCTGTGAAAGATTCTTTTACCAATTTTATAAATATTTTGAGTAAGAATTTATAAAATATTTTAAACTTAAATCGAATGAGCTAAATTAATTTAATTTATAATGATTTTAATTTATTTTCAGTATATTATGCATTGATTTTGCTATTCAAAAGAAATTAAAAGAAATTGCAAAGCCCGAAACTGCAGAAATAAACTTTGCGGCAAACTTTTTATACTAACATGTAAGAATAATAACAAGATAATTTGTTAAAAGTAAAGGACTCACCAGAAATGAAATGAAGCAGAAATTTCAACATCATGAATTTAATTTTGATTTCCTTATTGTTATCATTCTTCTCACCATTATTAATTTTCAAACTTTAAGTTCGAGTTGAAGAGGTTCGAGTTAATAAATATTATTGTAATATATAAAAACTGCCATTTTACTTATGATGTAAAAGCCACTTATAAATTATTCCATCTTTTTTAACAAATACATAATATAAAATAACATGTTACAAATAATATACAAATAATATTTTCATATACTTAATTAATTACACAGTGATTCAGCGATTATAATGCATTCGTGCTGCGAATACCCGTATAAGTTTAAAACGCATATTGAAAATACTCAGGATGCATTATAGTTAAAATTATTATCTTTACATTATTTAATATTGACAATATAATAAGTTCAACATTATTCAACATTTTATATATCTAATTAAATAATTACCAATATAGTATGTATATTTAATATGTAGCATACACTACTACTCATGAGCACGGGAGTTGTCAAAATCCCTTTTACGACTACCTTGCAAATTATTCAGTATATCATATTTTGCACTTTAATTAATCATTAGTTTGTTCGAAAATATAATATAAATTGAAATTAACAAAAGATTTGAAATTAAAACTTTAAATATAAGAAAAATCTAATACTTGGTAACGTCACTCTTAGCTTTAATTTGCTCACGGGTTCTCTGAGGTATAGAAGAGACCAATCTCTGACAAGTTTAATTTAAAATCTTTTGTTAATTTCAATTTATATTATATTTTCAAATAAACTAATGATTAATTAAAATGCAAAATGTGATATAATGAATAATTTGAGAAAATAATGCAAGGTAGTCGTAAAAGGGATTTTGACAACTCCCGTGCTCACGAGTAGTGTTAATATAATATAAATTATTAGGATTGTACTTTAAAGTTTTACATAGATGTAACACATTTGTAAACACTGATAAATATAATTAAAAGGCAGTGTATAAGCTCATAATTAATTAAATAAGGTATGCGTTATAATATTCTATAATCTGGAATTATTAAAATACACGAATCTTATAAAATTCCAACTCAAACAATTTATTTTTATAATTAATATGTGTTCTCCTAACATGAAATATTTTATTTGATCCGCTTTATTCAGACATTTTGTTAAATAACACATTACTTATTTAACTTACTAATTTATTATTATAAATTTTTTAAACAACTTGAGTAAAACAGAAATTATTTACACGTTTAAATGTTTGCATCTTTGCATATAACATTCTTTAACTGATTTCTATTTCATTTCTATTCTTTGTCTTAATATTTAAGTTCAAATTGTTTATAATGAGCCCTCTTCTTCCCGAAATCCGAAAATTCGGTTCTTCTAGTTTCAGTGGATTGGCGCTGGGGAAGTGATGTTGAAACGACATCGCCTTTGGCCTCCCAAATACTGTGGAGAAATTACAACTTGAGATTTTCCTTCAGATTGGATGAGATCTCTGACCTGCAAGATCCAAAATTTCAATATCTTATAATTTCTCTCTTTTGTAACATTATTTTATAATCAATAATCACCATTAAATAACAATGTTTAAAATACATTTTCTGCATAAGACATGATATAAATTCATGGGATTGATATCAGAATATGTAATATGAATTTGGCAAGGAAGTGAAATAAAGAACGTGGTTGATTTGGAGGGCGAGAAAAAATGAAGTGGTAGGAGGAGGAAGGAGGACTATCGTAATGAGGGAACCTCTTATCTTCACCCGGGTTAGTTAGGGCAGCCAAGTGAAGGAGATTGAAAAGAAGACAAAGAAAAGCGTACGTGCTCAGCTTCTCGAAACACCCGAAGCAGATTCTGTCCAGCCACCTTTTTCAACTCGTTCTCAGACCACCCGGGAAACCTACTCAGCTCCATGAACAGTTCAGGATACTTCGACACATCTTCGAGACCTTCAGGCGTCCTGAAACCACAATTGAAAATGGAAAACGTCAATTCAACAGAAAGTAAAATACTTACGCTCCTTGTCAGCCCCTTTTCAATGTAAGTCACGATTTACAAACTTTTTTCTTTAAACTTTATACTTCCGGAACCTAATACACTTATATCAAAACCGTTTGCAAAATTGGGCCAAACAAATGCACTTTCCGTCAATTATGTATCTGGATATGAAAAATAAAATCGGCTTAATAAAGAATGGTTTTCCTCAAGGGAAATTGATTTCCTTAAATAATATGACTTTTATACTTATTGTGGTTAAATTATATCATGGATTAACTTACAAAAATTTCATTATCGTCAAAATATACACAAGGCAATTGTCTACTGAAAAATTGAAATTATATGTGATAAATAAAAATAACCAATACAATGTCAAAAATTGCATCTCAATACAATATCATAATATCCAGTTTTGGCCTAATTTGTGCCGTAAGTACCAACTTTAAAAATCTTTAAGTGTATAGTGAAAGTAACTTATCGTTAATTATTTATTCCATTATTATCTTATTTGTAGTTATCATCGATTGCAGTAATTATATCAGCAGCGTTTACATTTGAGAAAAATTTTAAATCTCTCGATGAAAGATTCGGAATGAGCTATGAATTTAAAAATACAAGAAAAGAGCTATCGTCATTGTCACATAACCAAAATTTAATATTAGGAGTTAGTGGAACTTCAATTCTCATTTCAACGACTCAATTCTTGGCCTCCGTAATTTTTCTCGCCAACTCAAAGGTTTTCATAAAACCTCTTTGAAAAAGAATAAAATGTAATATATTTTACGATGAAACTTTTTTTTGCTAACAGGAGAAATCTTGGGTAAATTCTTGGATTATAGCTCAAGTATCTTTATGCTTCCCACTTCTATTCCTCTATGTGGCCTCAAATGGACTCGTCATCAATAACTTTTCCGAACAGGATGTCCATACTTTTCTTAAACAAGATTCGGAAAAAAGTAATAAGTTAATTTAACTTGTAAAAAATGACTATGGGATATTAATTATCATTTATGAATAGTCGAGGATATATAAGTATTTGAAACAAGTTACTATTACTATCTGTATTACAGAAAAGTACGAAAGATATTTGATGGGAGTAAAGACATGGGTGAACAGCAAGCACTGCGACGAAGTAATGAAGAAAGAGCCTCATATTGTTTGCCAGGATAAACTCAGCTTCCTTGATGTTAAGGAAGAGAGAGATTACAAAGATTTATTAGACCTTTTAACGAATGGTCAGACTCTTTTCCCGTCCTTTCTACTCGTCCACATTCTCATCGTCATATTTCTTTATTTATTTACATCATTTATGCCCTAACTTTTATTAAATTCCTTATAGCTTATACTTAAACCAATTTTGAAAAAGAAATGAAATATTTTTCATTGGTAAATATGCTCCTTGTTTTATAGGTATGCTTTTAACTTTCATATTAAGCATACAATATCTACCTACTATATTTTACTTTCCTTGTACAATACCTATAATATAAATTCTAGTCTTATGATCTAACTAAAGGGTAAGTAAGCATATCTTTAATGTACTACATTTTCTATGTCGAATTCTATGAAGAAATTGGCTCAAAATTTTTATAGAAAAATACCAAATATGTATAGTGCAAGTAAGTATTTATATATGCTAACATTAAGTATAAAATCATACTAAATTATGTATCTTATTGTGTTTATGGAGAAGCAAAAAAAATTCAAAAATTTATTTAACTAAACAGAAATAACTAGGGAATCAGTCAAAAACATAAATCGAAAATAATAATTTTTGATTTTATTCGAATAGCTCAAAAAATTAATTGATTATTTTCCCTATATTACCAATGTAAATTTGAATCTTGCATAAGACCAATAAGACACATAATTTGGTATGATCTGATATTATGTAAGTATGTACATTATATGGACCATATGTTTAAATTAATGTCCAACTCACCTATTTATTCCATCAAAATCTCCTCCAATTCCGATATGATCAACTCCTATTTTTCTTTTGATGTAATCAATGTGCTCTGAAAATATAAAGTACTTTAATGCAATTTATTTAATTTAATTTAATGGACGCTTGTACATTAACATTTGTAATATGTGTTTAATATAATTTATTTAGTGCTTTTAACCATCAAAAGATTAAATAAAAACTTTTACTTTTACATACCTGCAACATCGCGAACTTTTGCAATCGGTTGACATTTAACAAAATGGTTGAAAAAAGTAACCATTATAATTCCACGATTCTGACTCTAAAACAAAAATCTTCCTCTATCATAAAATTACTACTAAAAGTATTTATTTATATTTCATACTTGGTATAATTTGTCAATAGATTGAAAATAAATCATTTATGTAATATTTTATGTAGCGAAACTCGAGTTATTTTTATTAGCCAAATGCAGCTACATACTATTTACGTATGTATGCATGCCAAATAAAATTAATGACAGACAAGATATATTATTGAAACTGGACTTCTGCAGATAGACGCATAATTTAAAAATGTAAAATAAATCAAAGAGATTGAAAATGGGGTCTAAAGGAGTGGAAAATTGGATTTCCATTTTTATGTGGATTTCTTACGAGTTCTCTGAGGATGTCGTCGGGGACATTTCTGCTCGAGTTGCAAATTGCCTGGGCCGAGCTGTGCGAAAAGATGACAGGGGCTCGGGAGACTTTGAGAGCGTCCTTCATCGTCGACTTTGAAGTGTGGGAGAGGTCGACGAGCATTCCAAGCCGGTTCATTTCTCTCACGACGTTCTGGACAGAAGAGGTGATTATAAGGGGAAATTGGGTCCGAGGATTAAATTCCAACCCGGCCGAAGTCGGTGAGGCCCCCATGCTGCGGCTTCCGTCCAGGGTTATCAACTAAAGAAGAGTCCGCCCTTTGAAAAGAGAACAAAGGAGTGGTCAAAGGCTTCCTCAATCATTTTCAACAGAGGTGAGCCGCTCACCAAGGGTTATTGCACGAGTGGGTGAGCGTCATGTATCGAACGCCGAGTTCATAGAAGGATCTCAGAGTGGCCAAACTACTCCCAATCGAATGCCCGCCTTCGACGCCGATCAAACTACCGATTTTACCCTCCTTCGTAGCTTTTTCTATGTCTGACCATAAAATTACAAAGTGATCAATCACCAAGTTATAGACGTTTCATCCAAAGTGTGGAAATTAAAATTTTAAACATCATAAAAGCCACTTTAAATGCAGATTCAACAATAATAAATAAAAATCAATTTACTCTAAATTAAATCTATTTGTAGGTATAATAAAATACTGTGTTCATTTACCTTGATAAAATACATTTGTATTTGATGTTAACTTAAACTTTTTGTGTGATTTGGAAAAAATACAATTTTGTAAATTTGTAAAGACAGTTGAATTAAGGAATATCATACCATTTACGGATAAGGCAAATGTGAGGTGTTCGGGGTATTTGGCAATTAGTCTTCTTATCAGATCAATTTGTTCCAAAGTTATCTGAACTGCATTGGAGTTCTGAGACTCGCACGGAGCATAGGCGACCCAAAACTTTGTAAAACCCATTAAACAACAATTTAATCTCCATCAAACCGAATAATGAAATTGATTTACAAGATCCCATACATACTATTATATAAAAGGCATATCGTAAGCAGAGATGTGGAATTTACATACTTGAGCTCCAACCAGGCCTTTGCGAAGCCTCGGGAGGTCCGTATGCGACCATGAACTCTGCGACCACGGGGGGATTTTCCTCAAATCCGTGTTAAAGTCAAAATCGCCTATTTGGCCATGCAAAAACTTGCGAAGATTCCAAGGGAGATCATTGTGCCTAAAAATATATACAGCCTTGATAGAAAATGAATGGTTCATCAAGTAATTTAGTTCAACTTTTCTTCCCCGTCCAAGTCGTACATGAAAATACAGCCATGCACAAAGGGAGAAAAATACCCGTCGATGAGCGGAGAGGAAGAGAGAGCCCGGAATACCAACGACTTGGTTTCATACGAATACGTCTCGCCGCTCGTCCCGGATTTCAATAGGTTGGATTGAGCAAAGGGAAGAATTTTAGGTTCATCAAGTACGTTCGTTTGTTGAACTCGGGATTTGTACGTAATTGTATTAGAAGCGAAGTCATTTGGAGGAGTGAAGTAATCAGGTCTTGAATGCTCGACGTCTGAAACGTCCCCCCTTGAACCTTCAAAGAGAAGACTGGAGAGGAGGAGAGTGATTAGAGAAATCCGCCGGCCAAGAGTTCCCTCAAGTCGCAGGGAGTTGGTCCTTGTCGGGTCGTTGTATTCCTCACTGAGGCTTTTTCCCCAGGGCTCCATCCCGCCTTCTTTCCCAGCCCTAACAAAATGACTTTATTTCCACTACACCGGCTCTCTTATATTCTATATAAATAAATATTACACATACGCTTATATACAGATGCTCATGTACTCTTACATACATATTTGGACTTTTGGCTCATGTAGCAGCATTAATGTTGCCTTGTATAGCGATGTAGACGAATTTATTAAAAGCACGAAAGAATGAAAAAGACATTTGAATGCATATTTTACTACTGCACTATGATTTCAACCATGATTTCACTATTTAAATGATGAAAATACATAGAGAGATTTTATTACAGCACTGAAATTAACATTACTGAAACTCTCTTTGTGCCATCCTTCAAATTGCACTCATAATCTTAAATTAGCAATTTTAACATATGCATGCCATTCATGCTTCTTGTTTAAGCCATTCATGAAAGGTCTAATGGACTTCAAATTAATTTTAATTTCACTCCTTTCTACGCATAATGAAATAATGAACTATTTGGACGTTGCATTGATAAGAACATAGGAAAATTATTATGAGTAGTAAAGCATGTTAGAGGAAAAATGATTTTTACATCAAAGTTTAATTTGTGAAAGTAGGAAAAGCGGGAGAGAGAATGCCCTTTGAATTACGAATCCCCGTCGTCGTTTTTCCTTTGTTCGCGACTGAAAGAATCGCGTGCTCATTGATGAAAAAAGGTAAAAAGGAAAAGAGCATCTCTTTTGACATTGTAATTCGCGACACAGAGGACGCCTACAAGTAGCCACTTTCTTTTTTAATAACACTTTTGCCCCTTAACCCCGAAGTTAGTCTCATCATATGTAACTGGAAGATAACAGCATATTCCCATGATAAGGTTGCTGCTCTTTTATTACGTGGACTATTCAATATGTACGGTGTATTACTTATTCAAGCTCAAAAAGCCTTGGGCTTCCAGTAAGATTATTCAAATTTTTATCGATCGAGAAATTGTTTTTGGCTTACCATAATATCATATTCTATAACATAGAATATATTATTTCATACCCAAATCCCAGGTTTATTAGTAAGGGGGAATATATTTTTTGATTTTCACTTTCGCGTTTTGAAAAGGAAAGATAGGGAGTCTCTTTTCTCAAGTTAAATAATTTATCATTTGCTGATTAAGTTAAAAGTTGAGTTGAAGAATTTCTCACAAGTTTGAAATTAACGTACATGAAGAACGAGCAAGAGTTCAAAATCTAACGTTTACAAAGGGCAAATATTTAGAAGTGAAAGTCTTAAGGGAACTCAATTAAATAGAATGTTGTAAATCAAATAAACTGGTTAAATATGATTTCAAGAACCGGAGGAGAAGGTGAAAATCTCTAAAGATGAAGATGATTTTACACGAGAGATTCGCATTGAAAGACAATATAATATCTTTAACGAAGTCGGTCGGATTTTAATTTCCTTTGATTCACAATCCCTGTAATGTTAATCCATCATGATGAACGCTTTGATTCGACTAATTATGTTATGGGAGTTCTGGATGAAATTCTAATGATCAAAACCTATTTGAGCAACGTAAATTAAGAATAATCATTGTTTCTCAAATATTTCTCCCACTGTAAAAACCATCTCAAAACAAAATGATGGTTTTATTTCATAAATTAGGTATAATTTGATTTGATTTGAGTGAAACAATTCTATTAAATAATGTAAATGTAAATACCAACATAGTATTTAACATTTTCCTCCTCGCATATTATTTGAACGAGAATGAGAGTTTTGAAGAAAAATACTTTCAAACATTTTATCTTTTAGTCAAGTTTCCATCCACTGATTGTATAAAAGCCCAGAGGGTATTTGCTTTTTTGTTACCCATTAAAAAGAATAAGTATTTGCTAATCTTTCCAGTGCATATTAGCAGAAGGAAAAGTTATTGAAAATATTATATAAGGGGAAAGGATGATAAAATTAATTCAGCATTGAAATAAGCCCTTTTTATACAATTTCCCGGCGGCTAGTCTTTTTTCTTGAAAGGTAGGATGAAAGTGATATGAAGTTTCTCAAAGGTTTCATTTACCATTTTCTACTTATAAAAGCCTTCTTTGAAAAGGTTAAATTAAAGTGTATGAGAAACATGTGGGTTGGGTCCATGCGGGGGAGAGAGGGGCTTATTAATTTTTTGACTTTCTTTTAAGAGAGGATGGAAGGGACGACATTACCTTTTCAACGATGAATTCCTTTTCTTTGAGTGCCAATGCGGAGGGGGAACCCGTTTCGCATTCCTCCCTCGGAGGCGACAGAATGAGTGAAGCGAAGGGAATTGAAGGTGAGTTTCGGTTATTGTCGGTGTGAGAACCCGCGGAGGGGCCAAATGAGGGTCAGTGACTAGAAGGATTGTCTTAGGATGCGCAAAATCCCTTCAAGATGAAGAGAACAAAGGAAATGAATCTCCGACACTCCCTTACATTTTTAATGTGCTTCATTTTTAGAGTCCCATCTCGAACAGCCCTTGGCTCAACATTCCTTTTTATGACCGCAACATTCACTTCCTATCCGGAATCTCTGACCGGAGGTAGGAGCAAGAACCACTCCTTACGATGGAATTATGCATGTGGGTTCACGTGGATTTCTCGGGACTGAAGGAACCGTGTCTAAATAATTCTTACAAATGAGAATCACAGCGGATGCTCCATGGAACTTTCATGAAATTGGATGCGAAAAAATTGACCATCTTCCACTCATCCACACTTGGCTCACCCTCATCCTCACGAGAGCCGCCCACATCTTTCATATTTAACCTTCCAAATCCAATATCGACATTTTCAACTTTTGTCAATAACAAAGAGTTATAGCATGAAGAGATTTTTCAACTCTTGCAATATCAGTAAATACATTAAGCTTCCTTGCCAAAACATTCAACTAGCTTTTACATATACAATTTTACATGCGATCAATTGTTATTGTTTTTCATCGCACCAACTCCTACTATCAGTACTAAAAAGAGATTGAGTTTAGTAGATGCCTAAATCCTGTCCATGATTTCTCACCATTTGATTTTTGGAAGAATGACGCGAAACAAAGACGGAAAACGAAAGAAGGCAAAAATCATTTTCAATATGATAATTGTCAATTTTTTCTATTTTTAATCATCATGTTGATTTTGGACCATGTTGATTCACAAGAAGAACCCCCTCCTCCACTTGATACTACAGTGCCAGAGCTGCGTAAGGATATTTAATGCATAATTTCTATTTGATTTTAAACATTGTAAATTGACAAAAATCTAAAAAAGTTATTTAATAATTGTTGCAATTAAATTAATAATAATTTCGAGCAAATAAATACTTATGAAATATTTTTAGGCGATCTTGATTCACTTGGAGTTCAATATGAACGAGAATGCAACTGAATGAGAATGGAGTGCACGGATAAACACAAAGAGAGAGCTAACCTTGAGGCTGGAAATCTCAGGAATCACCAGACGGGCGAAAAACTTAAAGTTTGTCTTTGTGACGAAAAGAACAAAGCATACAATTGTTAAAGATTTCAAATATGAATGCCAAGATATTGCTGTATTAGGTTTAGGATTTAAATTAGTTCAAAATTCAAATCTTTGTTTTGTTTTGATAGTATTTGCTCTATCTTCTTACATTTTACACTTTTTAAATGTTACGTTTGTAATACAGTTGATATGATTTAGACGTCGTATGTATTCTTAAATAAACTTTTATTAAAAGATTTTGAGATAATACTATATTTAGTATGTACCTAGTTATGAAGAGTAAATAAATGTAATTTCATCTTTGTCGCTTTCAGTTGAATCATTGAATTACGTTAATTAATGTATGGTAGGTTAATAAAATTGAATTAATACGCATAGTTTTATAATTTATTTCATTTAATAATTTCTTCCTTCATGTTTTATACACGCACATGTAAATATGTATGTTATATTATGCATATATATTATCATATAGGTATGTAAAGTAAATATTGTAGTTTATCTTTTAATAATTACATAATTTAATACTTATATTACACTGATATTAACTATAATAATTTAACTAAAAATTAACATTCATGAACATTTATACACGTCCATAATCATACAGAAATTTCAGTTTACGAAAGTAGTAGAATATCTTAGAAAAAAGATGTGCCATATGTAAATACGAGAATACATAGAATAATTGATCTTGAGTAGGAAGTGTTCGTAAATGAAGTCGCAATTTCAAAAACTAATTAGGTAAACAATACAAAAAGTATTTATCAAACGATGAAGGTCTAAATAACCCAAATTGAGTGAGATTGTGTAGGTATTAACGTTCCGGTAGGTTTATTGACTTATTACACCGCACACCACTTACTATACATTTAGTAATAAAGACAAAACATCACATTGATTAGCTATTGATATATAAATTAACAATCTTCGTTTTATTGCATGCATAATATGTAATTACATAAGTATTTCATTGCCAAATAATTAATTTCTAATAATATTAATTAATATTTCAATAATTTTTCGAGAAAAAAGTAGCGATGATTACAATTGTGAAAACGAAATGATCATGGAAATCATGATCATAGTTTTTCTACTTATAAAAGATTGTCTGCGATGCAACCGTTCTTTCACGAGAACTCGTAATTGGATTAAAATAACAAACAAATGCAAAAGTACTAATGTAATTACCTAGAATATTTAATTAATACTCACCAACTCACCATACAACTGTTATCATCAATCTCAACATTCGCATTCATTCGATCGGTCATTCAAGATGTCAACTTTTTATATCAATCGAAATTATTCATTGTCTTTTACTATTGTGATAACATCTTTTGTTACTTCAAATCAAACGATGACTTTATGAGTACATTATCTTACATAGGTAACTTTTAATATGTAGTGTATGTATTTAAGTATATACTGATACTGTAGTGTGGAGTGTGGACACAATTTAAATAGATAACAATAGCATTTATTAAAACTTTCCTGTGATAAATTCAAAATTGTGTTTATAGCAGATTTATTACAATTATTATACCACATTACCAATGAACCTATGTTAAATATTTTAATAAAATGATCCTATTAACATAATAATATGATGGATATTATATTCGGTATACCCTCATACATTCATTATAATGTAGTATTTACATGTAAATAAATATAAGATTATATCAATAATATTATGGTTAGTCTGATCACAGTATATTTGCTTCCATTCCACAGGGTAAAAACAACGACAAAAAAAACCATTCAAACAGAATTCCAATTAAGAAAAAAACACTCACAATTAAGATGATTTCTTTTTGAATGTGGGTAAAAATATTTGCGTTGTTTGGTAAGAGATTTGGTTGTCGATCTCTCCGAATCGGTTACAGAGAATGAAAAGAGCGGATCGAGAGGATCTGAAGTAATAAGGAGTGATAAGACCAGACATAAATGGAGTGAATAAGAGAAAAGGAAAGTAAATATTGCCCCTAGCACAGACTCAATTTCTCGGAACCCACTCGCTCGCCCACAGCTCACGTCTCATTCCGGAGCTTCCACGCACTCGTCTCCTTCCTCTTATCTTATCAAATCACTCTTCCTCGACTCATTCGACCAACTTCCTCAATTCTTCCGCCAAGTAAAACCCAAATTCCCAGAAATCCTCTCGAAGATCAACGCCTAGTAAAATGATTCCCCCCAAAGGCCCTTGCACAAATTGACAAATAATATTTAATTAATAGATTCCTTCATCCCCCGCCATGAACCTACTTAATAAAGTTAAAATGGTATACGAGTAAGAAATGATTAACGATTCTTCAACTTTCATGGGAGAAAGATGGAATGACAATGGGGAAAGAAATCTACAAATACGGATACCACTGTCAATGAGAAAAATGGTAGTGAGAAGGGGGCGAGAAGTGGATTTGTAATAAAAATGGGAGAGAATTGATGTGAAGCCCTCAATGGGAGTTTGCTCTTGAGAGTTGTTGGGAGTTGTGGGAGTGATGAGTTGAGACTTTGGAAAGTTCTTCTTCTCCTGTGGATGGTAAATCGTTTAGCAGTTTTCGAGCTTTCAAGGGACCAGGATCGGGTGGAGAGCTTAGACGATGACAGCTCATTTATAGTCGAAGAAAACCTTTATTTTCTCCAACCTCCTGGAGGTCTCACACTCTCACAAAATAATCCACTCCACACTTGTACATTTATTTATTTACTTCCACCCTCCTCTTGCGTGGGGACAAAACTACAACAAACTCTTTTGTTATTACAAGGACAAAATCCATAATATCTCACCATTCTAACCGTGTGCCGGGAAAAAGTCTTTCTTTACATAAAGAAAGTGGAAAGACCAAGTGAAATTAATAGCCATACATAAATTAGGATAAAGTTAAAGGAAACAAAATCAAGAAAATTCTATAAACATTTACGTGCATAATGTAACATTTAACTGTTAGATTATATAATCATTTATAAATATTTCATTCATACATTCATTCCAATACTGGCATCAATACGAATAGGATATAACTTAATAATTTAATTTAAATAAAATTAAGTTTTTAATTATACTACATATTTCCTTAATCAGTAGTATTTATACGTTTATAGTATTTATTCTATGACTTCTTTCATAATAATAATTGTTCTTATTATGTAATTGTTTAAAGATATATAAAAAGTATTTCGAGGTTGACAATATTTAATTAGAAATTATCATATTTTACAATAATTACAGATAATTTAAACTTCTTCCAACAAGTAATATATTTGTATTTACAATATAATATTGTACATTAAACTTTTTTCAATAGTATTTTCTTAATTACGATGGTTAATCATTAATAATATTTCAAAGGTAAGAAGGAAGTTGAGGTACACAAACAACAAATTAAATTTATAATTAGGAATTCGTGTACAAAATTTTACAACCCATTTTAAAGGATTTCTGATACCCACACTAGGAAAAATTTACACTGTGTAAATATTACTTTCCCTAAGTTTATTTACTTACTTGTTAGATTTTAAAACTTGTTTAATAGCTAATTATTAAATATTAGCACACCATTGAATGTAAAAACATCATAAATTGTAGCAATATTAATTACTACTGTAATATGTAATGTAACACAAACGTGAGTGATATTTATTTTTTAATATACTATTTAACAATTATATTTATTTCTCGTATTCAGAAAGATGATAGTTACTGAAAGTGAAGGAAGGTAGAAAGCCATAAGAAGTTGAGAAGTGGCTAATTCTGAGTGAAGAGATTCACCCACATTAATTAATTAATTAATATATTTATCACATTTCTCACTATTTCATAAGCCGCTCTTCTATTCGACACTCAAAATAAGGAGAAATATTGTATAGAGATGTCTGTGTCTTTCCTCGAAATCAATTGAAACGTTGAGAATTGAAATTCGGATTTCTTTGTGTCGTAAAGGTTTCCGTCGAGTCGCCGTTTGCGATGGAGGAAAAAGATAGGTGTGGATTGGGATCGAAACTGTTCCGAGTATCTCGTAAAGCTGGTTTTGGCCTCGGAGGTTAATTTGGTAATTACGAGAGGATTGATGGGGCTGAGAGGGACATCACGAGCCCTGATAGAAGCAGTCCATCTTGTGGCCCTCGAGGAGTTTTGAGGGGATGAGGGCCTCCACCGGCTGAACGGCCGCCAAAGCCCACTTATCCCGGACCTTCCGTGAACAAATCACAGACATTTAGCACTTGCCCTTTCCCCATCCATTCCCGTCTACCAGAGGAATTCGACAGGTCCAGGAGGATTTCTCTTGAGACCTCATTCCTCAAATGCATGCGTTCATCAATAACCCTTAGACTCTCCATGGGCGAGGGAAAAAGACGTCGTCATCAATATCAATAATGGATCGATCCTCTCATAATGAACTTGGAGAGGAATTGAACTAAGGGGTCTCCCAATTTAATTTCCCCACTTACTTGTTCCACTTCTCGAAACACGCGGAGAAAGTTGAGGCCCGCCAACTTCTTCAAGTCGTCTGATGACCATCGAGCGTCTTCAAGGAGCTTCGTGAACAAGTTTGGATACTTGGAGACATCCTCCAGCCCCCGAGGTGTGCTAAAAGAGACAGAGTGAGTTTCTTTAAACTTCTTAATGAAGGAATATGACTCGAATCCTTATTTCACTTATTTCATTTCCGATCCCTTCGTTAATTGCGACGAGACGGAAAACCTCGAAAATTCCCCACTTAGCAGCCCAAACCCAGACGAGTTAACTCAACCGGCCAACGACCCATTAGAACATGATGGAAGATGAAACGAAGGGAATTAATTTAAAGGAAACCCTCACCTTCCTCAAACAACTTCCAAATTCTCCTCCAACTTCAAATAAGTACCTTCCAATAAAGAGATAGGAGCGTTCGATTAATAATATCTCACGTTCCTGTGAATCCCAAGTTAGATAATTTGAAAGTGCCGTAAATTGTGTTTGCATGAAAGAGTCAAACCCCTTGAGAGAATCTTCGAGGAGTTAAAAGAGACGTAAATTAAATAGAATAATAATGGAGAGAAAGATGAAGATTCCCTGGCTTGGTTTGTAATCGTAAGCAAAAAGTTTTCCCATTCGGTCAGAAAATCAAAAAATCTTAATGATTTCCCTTCCTCCTCTTTTATTGTTCTTCCCGTTACAAGTTGCTATCACGGAGGAGCTGGGAAAGAAAGAGATGTCAATCTTCTCGGCTCATCTCATTGTTCAGGGCTCAATGGGCTCCTAACGTCGTCCCACACCCTTAAATAATTATCTCTGGAGGAAGTCAATGGGTTGAGAGGATTTGGAACAATGGAGGAAGATTCGGTCATTAGCTGTCATCTGAGAGTCTAAAATGAGTTGAACGGAGTTAAACCCAAAAGATTTCCACTTTCTCCATTTGCAAATTAAAGGTTCCACGACGAGAATTTTGGAGCGCCATGGGGTTTGAAATTCTGCCGCCGTGTCCTACTTGTCTCATCTTCCTTTCAGGCTCAATTAGAAGTAGAAAGGAACTCAAAACTTTTGTTTATCTCGTAATCCTTATTCCAATTCCAATTTCTCCTTGACTCGACTAATTCCCTCACTTCAGCTTTTCATTTATTCATAAAGGACATAAAACACACATGAGCTTTCCTCGACAACTTTTGTTTCTGCATTCCATATTCTTAATATTCCTAATCTTGAGAGTCTGAAGGAATCGGATTAAATCATATATACTAATTTCTCTATTTAGAGTACACACTGGGTATTTAAGAAAATCCCAAAAGTTTCACAAACATTTAAAATGAATAAACTTTTAATCGAAAATTTTCAATTTTCAAATTTTCACTCACTCCAGATTTGGGAAAGTGGAAAGTAAAGAAATCAATCTTTTAATTAACTTTATAAAGTAGTTCCTTTAAAGTTTTACCTTCTTACAACTTCCCGTTTTGGAATTTGGTTATTAATTTTTCCGGACCTCAAGCCCAGAGATTAAACCTTCACGTTGACAAACTAGTTAAAAGAAAGTTGGAGGATCTGAGGGTTCCTTAAGCACTTTTCAGCTTCTCAGGAGACTTTGCATCGATTATTGATCTTATCACACTGTGTAGTATGTAGTAGGCCGAGAGAGTGAGAATAATGAGAAGTGAAGTGGTGGTGGAGGTAGGCCCGGTCGATTTTTAAGCACTCTTTTCTCCCAACAGTGAGTTATGGGAATGTCAGGAAAGACCCAGTTGCCCTTCAGTTATATTTGTCAAGCCGAGGAGGGAGGTAGAGAGAACTAATTGAAATCCTCTGTCAATGCTTTTCCACTCACATGCCACGAAGATGAATATAAATCCATTGTGAACGGGACCAAACAACCCACGGTCCTCCATTCCATCTCCTTGCGTGTGGAGTGTGTGAAATAATTAATTATGGGGAAATTGAGATGTGAGGAAGTCATTGAAGCTCCTTGATTGAGCCGCCACCGCCCATTTATTAATATCCTGATTCCCTCTTCCCTCCCATTAGACACTTCCTGACAGATGGGGAAACGAGGCTCGGAAGAAGAGCTGGAAGGCCATTCTCTTAATAGGAAACCATCAGAGAATCCTCGAGAGTGAAACCAAAAACCAAAGCCGAATAATCATTCAGACAACCACTGCCGAGCTTACCATCCTCCAGTCAAATCTTATGAGCCCCATTACTCCTCCAGGATAATCATCCTTTCCCAAGGAGAAAACTCCCCTTCCGAGAGGAATTGACTCATCAAAATGAGAAACCTTTCATATTCATAATTCTTAAATTACTCAGAAATCGAGACGTTTGCCAGAGTAATGTTTCACTCCATTTGAGTTCCTCTTCCCTTTCATCTTTGTCACAATGTGACACATTTCGGACGGGCTTAATGGAAATCCTTCAACGTTATTTCCTCCAAACAATTCCATTCACTTCGAGATTCAAAACAAAGTCTCGGGAAAGGGCTTGATTAAAATCTCTTGTTTCATCTGCTACTCGTTGTATGGAATTTCAATTCAAAAATGAGCAATGTACGGATACCTTTGTTCTTTCTACCTTTGGACTCAACGCGCAAGTGGGAGAGGAAACGGAGCAATAATAGTAAATTAGTTTTAGTTACAGGAAGATCCTTTGCTTTCTCTTCCTTACTCTCCAAGCGGAAAGTTCTAACTGGTCATAATCGTTAATGATCCATGAGGAACCACGAAGTTTGGGAGCTCTTGGACTTGTTCAAACTAATCTGATTTACATTGTTATCTCCCATTTTTTACTCCGATTCTCCACCCATGACTTTTACTCTGACGAAACAACCGGGGAGTTATAGTTGTAAATAAATAAAACCATACTTACAAATTAATCCCATCGAATCCAGCTCCAATCCCGACGTGATCGATTCCAGCAACGCTCCTGATATGGTTTATGTGATCTGCATTGGAAACAAAAGATTAAACATTAAAAGTTAATCGCATGCTCGTTAAATATTTAAAATCCCTCTCATTACGGCCGTTATTGGGAAAGTTCAAAAGCCAGGCTTAAAATTAACTCAAGCGAGTATAAAATGTTACCTAGTGCCAATTTGCACTTTATACCTAAAATGACAAAGCAAAGAATATAGCGGCTGGGTTAAATACACTCTCACAATGAATGAGCAGAATAGGAGAAGCAAATAATTATTTCGCTAATGTTGAAGTATTAAAAAAGGTCCTTAAAAGATTAGATCAAGCAAGAAAAATTGGATATAAAAAATGAAGAAGTGGAAGAAAGAAAGATTAAGTCGATTCCGAACTATAAGTTCCTTGGCAAGCCCGCTAAGCCTCGACATTCTTTTTCAATAATTGGAAAGACTTTCTTGGTAAACCTGTGTGTCGCGTCTTCAAAATGAGCCTTTATTCTATGGGAATTGTGAGAGTGAGATGGATGGCGAGGAGTGAAGAATAACGATTTCATTTTTATCATCCCCATCGTCTCCGAATCACCGGAGGTTCATTCGGATGTCTCTTCTGATCTAGGCTCGTTATGGTTGGAAGAGAGCGAGGGAGCTTTTGCTCACTCAGCTCGCCCTCATCGAATCAATGGACGTTGGTAGGAAATGGAGGGCGAGGACACGAGAGACTCCACATGTCAACCGGAAGGTAAATCTTTAATCCTCTGGATCTTTCATTTCAATCATCTATTCCCTTTCTACTCCCAGCACAAATCCTCGTCTAATTGCGACCAATTCCTCTCACAAAGACCCATCACCATTCAAAGGACCATTGGACTGAATTCTAATGAACTGTAATTTTAAAGCTCTCGCTCTCTCAAAATATCTCCCAATCAATTTGGAATAAAAAATAGTTGGCTTAGCGCATTGAAACTAAACGGATTGAAGCATGAAATGTTTGGAAATTAATAAGGGACATGTAATGGATGAACAAGAAAACCTGTGGGCGAGCTTACATAAACTCGAAAAGCCATCATTCCTATCTGGAAATCTTTCTGTTGGATTTTGGAAATTGGCCAAACGAGGGATTGAGAGGAAGTCAAGAAAATGGAATTAAAACCAATGCCAAAACCTTCCTCAATTGTTAATTCAAAATCTTTTCCTCCTTTTGAGGATTCTGTTCCAAAAAATTGAGTTTTTATAGTTAGTTCATTTTGGGTTTTGTATCGTTAAAAGCGGATAAGTAAGCCAAAGCCTAAATTAAATGAAAGAACCCAAAATATTTAATGCGCATCATTTTTAAGGTAATCATTGAAAACTTAATGTAACGTGATTTAAAATGATTAAATAAACAATTCCAAAATAATACACAGTATAATGAATATCATTTATATCACAGAGTATTGTATTATGTAATGTGTAGAGCGTACTAAACACTTCTTTCAAAAATAGTTATTGTAATATTGAGCTTATTTGTTGGCTTAAGATATTTAAATTTTAGACTGTGGGTGAATTGAAGGGAAGAAGGAAAATGGATGCATGGGAGTGGAGGAGAATTGAATTCTTCTTTATTAAATTGTGGTTGATGTGAAATGAAATCATGTGGTTGGGCTGGCTCTTTTAAATTTCTTCGCTTCAACTCACGGATCCTTTTAAAGCCACATCCGTCCTTCGCCTCGTAATTTGAAAGAATTCCCTATCTGGTCTCCCGATACACTATGGGAGAAAATTATTTTGAGCATTCCCTTGCATTAACGGGAATTGAAAATTGAATTATCACATGCATATTCAAAATTCAAAAGTCACTAATGCGAGTTCCCTGGAAGGAAGAATCTGAGCTTCCGGAAGAAGAGAGCGAGATCGTGTGAGATTCACTTAGGTTTCAACTTCCTCTCACCAACCCAGCTATAGAAATGGAGATATTATGTGGGGAAAGATGTGCAAAATATGCAATAGTCCTCTGTGAGGAACCTTAATGTATTTTGCATCTGCTTGAGTTCCCTCCAACCTCTTTTTCTCGTTATCCAAGAATGGGGCCGAGCTGAGCCCCTACTGTATTTTTTCCCGTCAGACCAAATTGAAGAGAGTCGATATAAAATAGAGCGTCTAAGGAGATAGACAGCTCGATTCCTCCTCAAAGCAATAAAGCTTCGACAGTAATAAAAACACACCTCTCCCTCTTTCAAAACCCTGGGACTCAAAGAGCAAAGACCTCGTTGGCTCACTTAAAAAATTCCACTTTCTCCTCCTCTCTCTCATTCCCACATTCTCTGTCAAATTGTCAAATGCCTCAAAATGGCTCTCAAAATCAATACTTCCCCTATCATCCAAATGTTCCTAAAAGTGACTCTCAAATATACACAAAATGTCACCACCACTTTCATCCCTACTTATGCCAATTTAACTCTTAAAGAATTCTCCATAAACATCCCGGAGTTAAGCTTTGTTTCAGGAAAACTTTATATGCACACACTCTCCATTTATAATATAAATACAAGACAAGATGAGTAAGTAAAGTTAAATAAATTTCTTTAAATATTCAAATTTTTACATTACTAAAAAGTGAGCAAAGCCAACAGCCAACTTCACAAACGTCAACAGTAAGCGAAAGTCTGTTGGGAAGGAATCTTCAAAAAAGTAAATAAAAGGACAAAAATAAAAAAAGGCTCTTGAGACCAAGAAATCGATTTATCATGTCTTGTCTTAAAATGACAAAAGACATTGTATTTGGTCAAAAATAAATGATTGCAATCAAAGTAACTCTGATTTGTGTCACATGATGATACGAAACTAAACATTGTATGGATTTTTCTATGACATTTTTCTCTGTCTAAATGTGTCCTTAAAGTTATTACAGTAGATTAAAAGGACAAATGTCCCTGATGTAAAATCACAAAAGGCCTACATGATTCATGATAGTTATCAAATTAACAAGTCAGTCTTATTAAAGTAGAAAAAAGATTATAGAATGTGAAATAATTATTCTACTATCTACTAAAATGTGGAAAAACAATATTAAGTGGAGGACAAAAGATAAGTATGAGAATCTCGTTAAGCCCTGAATTTCTTTTACCGTTTTCTTTGGATTACTCTAACAGTTGTAGAAGAGATTGACAAAGAAGCAGTACGAGGGAGGGAGCATTTGAAAGCAAAATTCAAAATTATGGTTCCTCTTCCGTTTCTTTACTTCCCCTTCCTTTTCTCTTTCTCTTTCTCTCCAGCTTCCCGGAGATTTGGAGAAGAAAGAGCTCAAGGAGATTTCCCGTTCTCCCTACGGGAAGAAGAGCCCCAAAAATTTAATTACGAACACTTCTCGCGAAATAAAAAATTCTTCTCCAATTCTGGCTCTTCCTGGTTTCCCCCACATTTCGGGAATTTGGGTCCTCAATTGTGAAAATGGCACGGAAGGGAGTGACCAAATTACATGGTTCTCATACTAAATTACTACCTCTGCCTCAGCAGTCTTTACCTCAATAATCTCAAATGAAATGGGAAGGGCAAGGCGTGGAAAATTCCTCTGGTATCTAACCCATGTATGGAAGTTATTTATATTTATATTATGAACCGGGTTTCTTACTCGCCGACGTGGGTCTCGTTCCTATTGAATGAAATCTATGGGCTACAAAACACAAATGGGGTACAGAGTAAGGAAAGCTCTTGGTCTCATCCGCTCCATTTTATATGCCATTACTCAATAAGGGGTCAATGGGGAAAGTGAAAACGGCGGTAAAGTTTGGATCTTTTTCTCCATCATCCGTCGCTCAGCCGTCCATTTTGAGAGGGATTGTTATATTTAATAGGGTTCACTCACCAATGACATCATTGATGCTCGCCGATTCATTGCAGGTGATAAAATAGTTGTAAAAGTTTACCATCACGAGCCCTCCGTTCGAACTCTGAAAAAGAGTAAAGTGTGAATAAGTGCATCGCGTTGAGGAGAATCCCCGATGAGCCCATAAGATAAAATAAGGGAAAGGAGGGCGCGAGGAGCCTCGAATCGAATTAGGCATTTATGGGTCTGAATTTGCGGAATTGAAGAGCCCCTTCAATTCAATTCCGCTCAGCAGCCCCATGTAATCGACAGGCGGAGGAGTCAAGAGTGGTGGAATATGTATTTAGGTAAAGAAACTCGTTGCCCCACTTGAACCCAACTCAGCCACTTCCTCGCCCGCCCCACAAAGGGAGGAGCAGAGGCAAACGGGAATTGAGAGAATAATGGATGAGCCGCCCTCAATTATGCAATCTGGCTCTTTCTTCCTATCTTCTCCAAATTGCAAACTTGGCTCCCAAATTGCACTTCGGAGTCCGGTTTTCGGTTCGCGCGCTCCCTTTCCCTCACAGATCTATCTGTCTGGATGAGGACCGATGGAAAAGCAATTGAAGGAGAACAAAACCCCAGATCCACCATTCTCAACGCGCCCATTCACCAACTTATTGTTCAACTCGCCAAGAAAAGGAAATTGAATGTTTAAGATTCTCCCCCCGCAGACCCTTCCGCCCGCCAATGTTCATCCGAGGGAGTTGTAAACAAAGTTAATTATTTACACTTCCCTCTCCTTCCCAAATTCTCCGCCTTGTTAAATGTCGTTCCAAGGTCCTTAGCCGGCTTTCATAATTCAGCTGCGACCATTTTATAATCTAATGTTATTCACAGCACTTGTCTTACCACTTGACGGAGTATATCATCAGGCACATTCCTCGTGCTGTTGCACAAACTTTGAGCAGACTGGAAATGAGAATGAAAGAAATTAAACACATTCCATGGGTCATAATCATATCATTTGGAAATACCGAGTGAGAGAAGATGACTGGAGCGTGTGTAACATCAAGAGCATCCTTCATCGTCTGTTGAGATACGTGAGAGAGATCCACAATCATTCCCAATCGGTTCATCTCTTTTATCACCAACTAGGAGGAACATCAAAGGGAACTTTAAAGAAGCCTTTCAAATTAGATTCCCAGTAATAAGATTCCATTTGTTCTCCACTGGCCTGATTGTTTCGCGGGCAAAGGTAAATATCTGTCTAATACTACTTCAATGTAAGTATAAAGAGGTAAGTACTGCATAGGAGTAATAATAAGCTAACACACCACTCTCCTCTAGTACTCCGACTTTCAATCCATTAATTCAATTATATTAACTATTTGGCGAGAGAGAGCTGATGATGCCAAGGGGAGGTTTAAAGATTGATTTCCTCCTACCTAACCCCATTGACATCCTTTGATTATGCTTGATTTAATTCTAAGAGGAAATCCTTTTAGGCAGCTTCATCCTTTTAAAATCGACTTCATAATACTGGTTTGGGAAACGCTTTGGGAATTTATACTTAAACTAGATGAAAGGGTATTTTAACAAAGCCTTCGATGAGAACCTTTTTCTAAATTAAGTTACTCAAATTGGAATGTGTCAAGAGCGATTTGAGGAAACTCCATTTCCTATAAACTTTAAAATTCCTTAATGAATAGAGACCAATTCACTAAAGTTCCTTGGTGAGATGAACCAGATGTGAAACACAAATCTAGTAGTAAATTATGAAAAAGCTGAGTCAAATGCTCGAACCAAAAACTTCAATCGCAAAATATCGATTAAATGCTTTCGCTCAAAAAGTATTCAAAGCTGCTCGTGTCTTGTGAGTAACTCTAAACTTGTATTATTAACTTTTTCATTAAAGTCTCAACTAATTTAAATATGCTTTATAGCAATTTAAGCACGAGATGGATGTTCGAATTGAAACTTTTCCCCATTTGTCTCGAGAGAAATGAACTCTTTTGTCGCCAACTGGAAATAGACAAGGATTCGAGAATATGTATTTGATCCGGAATGAGAATGTAAATAATGAATCAACTCGATTCCGAAATGCTCAAAGAATCCCCTTCATTCTTGTTATCTTTAACACATAAATAGTGTATATCTATGTTGAAGACCTCTATACATTCACAAATAGCGCATAAATACTGTATAAGATATTTAGTTCTACTTTATTTTTCAAAGGACTTTACAAAAAGAGAAAGTTTTCTCAAGTATGTGTATTATATTACAGAGAATAAGATGAACACGTGTGAACACGCATTGGAATACATTTATCATGTACAAAAGTAGATTATCGTTTTACATTGTAAATTTTATTTGTTTATTATTAAATTTTAAATTACAAGGATGATTTATTAATTAAAACAAATGTAATATCAGTGTCATAAATTGGGGAAAAGGTCATCGTAAATAAAAAGTCTTGTATTTGCAGGAACATTTTAACAGAAGAAGAATTATTCATAAAAAGTCGAGGAAATAAACTAGGAATGCTTAGCGTGATTCATATTATGGATTTCCTAATAACGCAATAACTACTATTTGTTCATAAAGATAAATTTTCGCTGTTTGCTCAAAGAATGCAAATATCGACAAGATCAATTCATGTTTGCTCTTTTGTATCCATATTTAGAATCTTCCCAACGTCATCTGAGTAATGGGTAATGAGAACCAGTAATGACCGAATGAAGCTCCGTAATGAGTATCAAATTGGGCATTAGATACAAGGTTGTAAAACTTGGAAATCCTACTTACTTGCATATGGTCAAAATTGAATGGAATAGCCTGACCTAATGGGGCAGATGCATTGTGAAATGCGGAAGCCCAAGCCTCGTTTTATTAGAGTATTATTTTACATAGCCATATACATAGCCCTATGGTTTATGGAAAATGAGGGAAGTTGGTGGGGAAATAAAAGTCTCCTATCGGAGGGAACGACAAGCCGAATGGCTTTTATGTTTTATTCTCAGCTCCAAAAGCCTTGTCTCATCTCCTTACCTCCCGTATCAAAACCCATGGAGAAATCTTAAAAAACCTCAGTCCCTGCCACGAACCTATCTCCTCCCATGTAACCGACTCAACGATCTCAAGCTCAGGAACCATGGAGGAGAAAGGAAACAAAGTGTACGTGTTTCTTTCCCTTCGCACTCTCCTCATAAACATAACTATTTACCGTTCACTTCGCTTCCATCCCCTCAAATTTCTCCGTCTTCCGCCGCTGGTAATAATGAGCATTAAACCACCGAACCCTTACAATCCCACTCATGTTCCTACATATTATAAACCATATAGCAGAAATTGTTCCCAATTTGTAACAATGATAAAAGTTGAAGTGCTCATGGTTTATATAATTTCCCTTTTATACTATTAGTATTTATAATTTGTTCTCGTATTTCTATTCCATATTTCAAATGACTTTAGGACTAATTTAACAATTTGAGCATTTAATTAAATTGTAAATTAAAATTTCTTACCTTGCCGAATTCTCTTAACCCACTATTTGTCATTTTGGTCTTTTGGTCATCAGCTAGTGAGCAATCAGCCCTGAGAAAAAAAGGAATTTTTCATTAAATTCGTGAAGAAAGTCTCATAAAAAACTGTAGAAATCTTTTGGGAAATATCACCTTCACCATTCTTTTAATATTAATTTTATGGTGAAGTCGCTTTTGAAACTTATATTATTCTACGTGGTTTCATAAAAGTACTTTATCAGACGATGTAAAGAAAAGAATTCTTTGTACCAAATGAACTTCGTCTCTTTTATTCATCAAAATGCTCCTCTTGTGCTTCAAAGTAGAGGAGTTCATTCTCTCAAAATTAGTAATTTAGAAGACCATAAAAGATTTTATAGGTTGTAACATATGACCTGAATGAGTAAATGGAGGAGGCGTGAAAGGGGAAGCGAAGGTGAGAAGTCGCCTTTTCCCATTCCTCTCATTTAGAGGGAGAGAAGGAAGAAGTTGGGAAATTTTTCCTAACTCATCTTCCGTCCCCGTATTATTTCATTTTTCTTTTCCTACCAATTCCCAGGTCTCGAACCTTTGGCTACTTTACGCCACTTTCTCTCCTCCATGGTGGAAATGGGTAGTAAAACTTCCTTACCAACGCTATTACATGCATTCATGTCTTATTTTCCACTACAAAAGGTGTGGAGATACGTATAAGAAAAGGTAAATTTATTTACAAGGATGTAAATTTTTTCCTCCCTTTACCCGGGAAAGAAGGATGCATAAATTGAGAGGGTAATTGCATTTTTGAGTAGTTTCTTTTTCCCCTATCTTTATTCATTTCACCAGATCATGTAAATAATATGTAAATAAATATTGTGTATTACATAGTTGTACATGAGATGAACAATCATTATTTATACCGTATGACAGTATTTAGTATAGATATTTTAGCTATGTATAAGGGACAAGCATGTAAATACACATGATGTATTCCCATGTACCTAAATAAATGGAGTGTACCTACTGATAGTAATTATTACATGATAAGTTTAAGTAAGTATTTTTGATTCAAGTTTTATCTCCAGACATTGAAACGAGATAAGCAAAAAATGTTCCAATTTAAATTTGCCTGTGATAGCTTAAGGCAACACAGGTCAGTTCCATGGCCCTTCTCCTGTTATTCTTCAAACATTTACTTTAAAAACGTTAGTTTTCTCCTAGACCGAAAAAAGATGAGTTTTTCCAGCGGAAGCTCATTTTCAAGTAGGTATAAATTCGACAGGAGACACACGAGATGAGATCAAAGAAAGGGAAGGAAGGGGAGAGTTAGGAGCTTCTTCTCTTTCTGGCCCTCTTCAATTTGAAATTGGGCCCGAAGGAAGAGAAATGAGAGAGGAACCTTATTATAATGCACCAGATGAGAACCCTCTGGACTCGACAGCTTCAGCTTCATTTCATAACATTCATCCTTAATCTATACATATGCTATATGTATTTATATGTCCTCTCATATCTTTTGTATACTGCCTTATGAATATACCGCTTGAGGACTTGTAAGAATATTGCACAAGTTATATTAAATTCCCCAACGTATCATCCTCCTCATCCCGACCATCTCTTTAAAATTTTTCTTCCGTGGGAACGCACATGAAATAGGAATGGGTTCTCAAATCAAATTTTTTTGCAGTTGTAACGAACCCTTGGCCCGTTCAAATGCGACACTGCATGTCTTTGTATGAGGTCGACTGCCCGAGAAGGGAAAAAGTGCGTGGAGAAAGTTATATAATAAAAACTGTATATATCGATTGGGTGAATTCACATTTCAGAGCATTCGCCAGCATCTCAGCTTCCGACTTTTCCAAATCCCAATATCCCAGAAGGTTGGGCAAGATCATTATAGTAAGGATCTGTTGCAATGGAAAGTTCGGCCTTGTAACATCCTATACGATTCGAGGTGGAAGAGTTTTTTTTCTCAAATACATAAATAAATTAGCTTCGTCTCTGCCACATCCTATGTTCCCCTGATTGATTCGAGATAAATGCTCTCCTTGATTCCTCTTGACTTACTTGAAAAAGCTAATCTTTATTTGTTAAGCTATTGAGCTAAAATAAAGTAAATTAGAAGAGCCAATAGATAAAATGTTTATCTCCTACTTCCATTTCAACATTTCCAACCCAAAATTGTTACCATTTTCTTCAACTCCAATGGTAGAATGAAATTTTTAAATTTATTGGGCCAGAAGGAACACAAAGCTGAATATGAAATTTCCCTTTGACTTTCATTACCCCTTTTCTTTTAATCAAGTCAAAAGTAAAAAAATCATTTCCCCCATGGGAAATGGACGAGCTTATGAGGAAAGATAAATAATTCAAAAATGAAGATCATTAGTCAAATACGCGTAATTTAGACCTTGACTACTATATATTGGGATTATTCCTCGGAAGGGGCTTAGGAAATATATTGCTTACTTACTTGACTCACAGTGAGCCTTGGAATAATAATTTACAATTCTCGGAGATTGGAACCAGAAAGTAATGAGACGGAAAAGCTTCCATGAGCAAACCCCCTGAGTTTTGAGACGGTGCAAGGAAGGAAAGGAGGAAGAGGCAAATTCAATGGGATGGTTGATGCGTCACGGTCCATCTCTTCTGTCCATAAGAAGACATTTTGGCGAGATCCTTCCCATTATGACTACCTTGTGAGTGAGAGTGAGGGAAAGGTCGTGTGTGGAGGGCCGTAAGGCAACGAGGAGAGTCATTAGGAACCTTTTAATAAAAGTGCTCCTCCCGTTTTCCAAACTTGGATTCGGATGAAAGAAGAGATGCTTTTACTCAAATGGGGAACCCCGGTTTAAGCCTCTTAAGTAATGCATAAGAAAAGATAAGCTGGTCTAAAAAGTTTGAAGCCATCCATCCCTCCGCTATGAATCCATTACTTTCTTCTTATGGGTTTTAAGGCTCAGGAGCCCGCCGTTCCTCCACTCCGCCCGCCCATTACGAAGATCCGTCACAAAGAAATTTCCGGTGTACCGTGTAGTACGAGATGAAAAGGCCCTTGGTTCCATCCACTCGAAAGGGACATAAATGCTTTTTATTAAAACCCTTTATGAACTAAAATGGGCACTTCTCAAATGGTAAATTAAGAGCCTCATACCTCCTCGATACATTTTTATCCCTTTCTTATTTTAATAACGTCGTTTCCCTTCCTCATCATCTCTAAATATGAGTACCTACTTGTAAATAGTTAAAATAAGGTTTCTTCCACACCACTGGACCTAAGCCATAAATAAGCGGATCTGCAATAAAATCACACATCAAACCAATGTTGATGGAGAGAAAAGTGTTCTCGTCCATTGTTTCAATCGATGATGCCATGACCAAAGCATGAGAATTCAACAGCCGGCTTGTTCTCCTTTGTTTATTTCCCATTTCATCAAAATGATTGGAAGGAGGAGAATAAGGAAATTCGCTCCTTTTCTCTCTTCTTCAGCCCTTCTTTAGCCTTTAATACTAATAATCCCTGAGTGAATGTAAGACACTGAACATTGCTAGGATTAGATATATTTACTTTCCACGCTCTCTTGAGCTCTAAATACCGTAAATGACACATTTAATGCAATGTTTTACAGTTTAAGAAAATCTTTAGCTCGTCCGCATAAATATAATACCACACTAGAGAAAGTATAAAAATTAAACCTTGAAAACTCCCATATTGCCAGTTTTACTAGATTTATGAAATGGCCATTCAGTAAATCGAGAATTGTTATTTATTTGCTATTCATTTATATGTACAATAAAACAATTCAACGCTATGCGCTATATGATTTTATACCAATACTTAAAGACAATATAAGGGCGAACTGAACAAGCTTAAAATGAGATTCTTTGACATCTAAATAACAAATTCCGTTCATATTTGTACGGCGTATGACGGCCCAATTGGAATAACATACGCATTTCAACAAACATAAGTTAGGTATTCAAAAAATATGGAGATAAGTATTATATTCTACAACTGTTTATATCCACCATGTTCATGCATTCGTTGTCCGTAGGAGAATGCTCTTTGAATTTAAGAAATGAATTTCCTCACATTCTGTTCAACTCAAAGCCTACATACATATTCCTACATATACTATACGTAGGTTTCTTCCAAAAGAAATGGAATGGTGGAATGGGGACATAAAAGTATAAGTTGAGAATGTCAAAAAAGTTGTGAGGACTTTCTCCTACTTCTAAAAGTTCGAAAGCTTTGCAGAACAATACGTCTGTGTTCTTCTTATAGGTCCCATATATTGAAAATATTCTTAAACTTGGCGATAAGTCAAAAGTTGTTTAGGAAGGAAATGGTGGTGAGATAAGTAGATGGAAAAGCTAATACGAGTCTCTCCATATGTCCCATTTGGAAGCACAATATGAACACTAGACGTCTTTGCCAACGCAATTTCAAATATCGTAAATACACATAAAGTGGATATGGTAAAATGAAAATGTGAGTGTGTGTGTGCCGACTTGATATGGATGAATGGAGCATAAATTATTTGGCTCTAAAGGTGAAGGGCTTTCCAAATTTGTATCCTCAAGAATCATTGAAGCAAAGAGATACTCGAGAAGGGGAATAGCATATTCCAGATAGATTTCTATCTCTCCCATCCAACCCGACTTACAAGAACATTATCGAAACTCAATACAGTCTATAATGCCTTCCTGCGCATTTTAAAAAGGCAAATAGAACCAATCAATAATTTGAACATTTGTGAACAAAGAATCAAGAAAAGAACCCTTCTTTGATAAGTACATATTCATATTATGTAGCTGACAAATGTATCAGTAGGATTTTTTCTTAATAAATTATAATAAAAGACAAAAGCTAAAATATACAAATATTTTTACTTTCTTCGGATACTTTACTTGTACAATTCTTATTAATATAGACTGGTATTTTCGATATATTCTAGGTTGAACTATACTTTATGCAAATGTTATGCAAATTGATTCAAAAGGTGACGTAAAATCAAAGGGTATGCAATTTGAATTGCATTGATGGTAGACAAATCTACAAAAGGTAGCCCATAAAAGTGATATACGTGACCCGTCAGGTTAAATAAGTGATCCAATCTCAAAAATTGCAACAAAGATTTGTGAAACACGAACCAAAATGTGGAATATACTTTTTACATGAGGAGTAATGTAGAGCTATTATTCAAATAGTGGATGTATTGTGTATGTGCAATTTTAAATGTGTTTAATTTTAATGTACTCAATCAGACTCAGTGGCGGTACGATGAAACTTAATAAGTAGAAAACTCAATACGGTATAAAGTATAAATTTCGAATTTATACCTTATGTTTAATTTTGCTCAACGCTGAAGTTTAAATTATAAACACGGCCGTTTATGCCTTGAATTTGAGATTTAAGTCCTCTTGGAATTAAAAAGAGCGGCATAAGGAAATATTCGCTTCATTTCCTTTCCCCGCTCTCAAATTTACTCATTTCCACTTTCTGAGAGGGCAAACTTTACGAGTAAATAAGAGCTATTCAATAAAATCAGGGAACCCTTTGGCTTTTCTATGCATGTACATCATGCTCATGTATAGTTCACTCATTCAGAAAAACTTTTCGATTGTTTACACTTAATTAATTCCGTTCAATTTCTTTCTCTTTTAAAACTTTTAAAATAAACTCCAGAGGGTGAAAAAGTAATAACTAATTCTGGGGCTCAAACGCCGTGGGTTAAAAATAAAGAATGACTTACCAAGGAGTATTGCAACTGTGAGTGAGTGTCAGGTAACGAGCTCCAAGATTGTAGAACATCCGAAGGACAGCAATGGAGTTTCCTAGGGAGTGACCTCCCTCGACGCCCACCATACTCGCTATCTTCCCCTTCCGATGAGCTCCTTCAATCCCTGTTAATGGGAGAAAAAGCAATTGTCGTCAATGAGAATTCACCTTCTTAACTCCAAAGAGTGAGATTCCATTTAAACCCAACTGCCCCAATTAAGCCAATTGCATTCACATACACCATACTTAAAATAAACTTCTTTTATAATAGTTTCGCAAATTAACATTACCAAGTTGGAATACTTAAAGTTATCCTTTCACAATGTGAAGTTAAATAAATCTTTTTAATTGGAAAGGGGCTGATTAGACCATGACATTTAAATATTATACAAAAGTTGACAATTATTAGGTTAGGTTAAACCATTGAAAGGTTTAATAAAATATTGATTAATTATTATATCTGAAATTCCATCCATCAAAAGAATGTTTGCACAAAGGAGATTTTATAAAAAAACTGAATACAAATATTATTTATCCTGAGAATAAATCATCTATCGATATTTATACTGATATAAGAGGAGGCTGTCTGTCTAGCCGTCTAATGATACTGCTTGATATATTTTTACTTATGGGTATGCAAGAGAAAATAAAGTTTTCTCGATATGAGTCTATGAAATTGTTGAATGGTTTGCTTAGAGCGAGATGCGCAAGTTTACATAATAAAAGATAATGAATATCAATAGAGATTCAAAGAGATTTGTACATCAAAAGAAATCAAATTGGTTTCTTTTACCAATCACATATACATAAATACGTAATAAAGTACACAGGAAGGCCATGGAGCATCGAAAACAAAAGCATCTAAAACAAAAGCATTAATGCTAAAGCATCGAAGTATAAAAGCATCTACATATAAAATGATCGAAGCATATAAGGATCGAAACACTAAAGCATCGATTGATTTTTTGATCGAATGCTAATAGGATCTAATAACTTCCGAATACAATTACAGCTCCAAAAATGTAGGAACCTTAATACAAATTTCAATGTGCTTATATGTAAAAGAACAATCTTACCTATCTTTTAGTTACCTTTTGATTATTATTTTTTAATGGCCTTTTCTTTTTTATTTACTGACCTTTATTTTG